>CABHPP010110623.1:0-53361 GCA_902168425.1 Peromyscus attwateri
AGGAGAGATACTGCAGGCGAGGGACATCGAGATCATGATGGGAGGACATGCAGAGATGACCGGCCACACTAGTGGAAGCCCATGAACTGTGGACTGGTGGCTGTGGAGCCACCATGGGACTGTACTAGGCCCTCTGGATACGGAAGATGCTTGTTTGGCTTGAACTGTTTGGGGGGGCACCCAGGCAAGGGGATTGGGATCTGTCCCTGGTCTATGGGCAGGCTTCTGGGAATCCAGTGCCTGAGGTGTGACGCCTTGCACAGCCTTGGTGCAGTAGGAAGGGGCTTCGACCTGCCTAGGCTCAGTGTGCTGGGCTCTGCTGACTCCCCATGGGAGACCTCGATTTGGGGGATGTGGGGATGCGGGATGACTTGGGATAGAGGGCTGGGGGGTGGAAGGAGGGAGGAGAGGCGAATCTGTGGATACTATGTGGAGTGAGTAGAAAATTTCTTAATAAAGCAAAATAAAAAAAGAAAATCTCAAATAATAAAAAATTAAATAGAATCCTCCTATAATCAATGAGAAAAGCCAACGAACCCAATAGAAAAAGGACAGAATCAGTCAGTGTTTTAAGAGCCTCATGCTCTACCAACTGAGCAAGCCAGGCAATCTATTATTTAGTATTTTATAACAGATTATCTGGATGGTCATTGTAATAGGAGAAGGTGGACAGTTGCATTAGTCAGTAGGAAAATACAGGCTAAAACTGCAGTCACACTAGAATAGGGGAAACAAAGGGCCCATCATGGCAAGTGTAAAAGTGTGGGAAGGTAGAACTCAAGTAGTGCCATCCTCTGTTGGAAGAACCCCTTATATTGGATGTGCTAAAGAAATAGCTGTGTTCACCCAAATGTATTATTCACTGCTGAAAATTGACTTGTTCAAACCAAAAACTATTCAAATCTCATGAGCAATGAACTGAATAAATTTTGGTATGTTGACACAATGAAACGATTGTGTAGCACTGAACAGACATGTAAATGTCTTAGAAATGTAGCATTAAGGTAAAGAAACCAGGCCACCAGGAACCTATATTGCATGATTCTTTTTAGTTCAATGTAGAAATAAACAAAATGACTCTTTGGTCCTAAGACAGGATCGGTGCTGACAGCTCTGGAAAGGCGGACTCACAGAATTCAGGAACTGTGGAGAGAGGCGGGTTGTTGTTCTGTTTTATCTTGTGAACCTGGGTTCTGGCGACTTCAGTAGATTTTGAAAATCTTTTGCACTCTGCTCTATGTTTGCTGTAATTTTCTTCCTGTATGTTTTCATCTCAATAGAAAGCTACTTTGTGACTCTCAGCAGGAGAGATGTTGTGTAAGTAGGAAACTGCATTGGAAAACAATCCTGAATTCCTTCTTTCAGTAGTAGCAGGACATATGAATTCATGTCATGGTATTCATTGCCTTGATAAAGAAATGATGAGTGTGGTATTGCTTTTTTAGCCCCACCAACTATGAGACTATTCAGTAAAACTTAGATGCAAACATCTGAACACAAAAACAGAGATGTTGGTACTAGATAATGTGACTCAAAATTTACTCTGGGTATACTTTATTTTAAGCCTCTAGTTGGTTAAGCACTTTACTAAAGGATTTAAGTGGGATATTAGATAATAGCATAGAGACAGAATCTTAATCTGTAAAATTTTTGTGGACAGTAAATCTGAGTTAAAAATTTGCCTCAATTTACTCACCTGGGCAGAGGTATGTTGCTAGACACAGGCAATTTTCTATGAAGTAGTAAGTTTGACATTATTAGTGTCTTGTAATACTTTTGGTATAGAAATTACGCTTTTGCTTTAGAATTTGTGATATTTCTAGATTTGTGTCCAGAAACCCACTGTGTACAGGTTCCAGCTGTCATCAGCATAGCCATGGAGGTACCTGTGAAAATGGATGTAGGTTGCCACTATGTTCTTTGGGACTCTGAATTCAGATGATAGCAGGACAGTTACTGCTTTCAGTCTATATCATTGTGTCTTTTTGAGACTGTTTCCAGAGCTAGAGCATTCTGTTCACCAGGCTCCTTCCTTGGAATCACAAAAGGTTTGACAATAAAACATCCATACTGTCTACTCCTTGAGTAAGACTTTACAGGGGACGAGAGTTCTTTAAACTAGGGATGCCTGAAAGAGCATTAGGTTTTACAGGACTCTTAATAATTATTAAAAGTTCAACTGTGAATTTCTCTGTGGAAATGCAAGTTGCCTGGGGCATCAATTGCTGATTGGGTTGCAAGCTGTTTGCAGTTATAGAAGATTAATAATAAAGTTATCAAGCAAACCTGACCATGTCTGCTGCCACTGGACATTGTCCAGAGCTCTGCACCATTCCCTAGTTTCATCGTACAAGGCAGAGGCACCTAACAAACTTTTGCTTGCTTAACTCTGGCCCTCTCAGAATCTTTTCAGGGGAGTTATCTTCTAGAAGGATGTTTGGAACTTGCCATCCTCATTTTCTAGCACCACTAATTGGGAATATTTGCTACTCTCCCATTACATTTTTCATTGAAGAGGGGCAACAGCATTCTCATGAGAATCCATGTAGTATTGGAATTTTATGGGGTATTGTAATTAGCAATATGGCAGTAATAGTCACTAACTCTTTAACACTGTGCATAGTAGGCAGTAGATGCTTAAAATCTTAGGAAATTATAACAGTTATTAGGAGCTTTCCAATTTTATAGATGAGAGCCCAGAAACAGGCTCGTGTAGTATGGGCAGTCTGATGCAGTCCACCATTGACTAAACTAGGGTATGCACCCCAGTGTTATGTTTGGCTGTGGTGCCACAGCCCTTGCACTCACAGATGATCCAAAGTAAAGAATATAATAGAGACACATTCTACCTTTCAGCCACTAGTTAGGTGATAGGTGTTTTAATGTTTGAGAATGATATTTAGAAAAAAACAAGGTCAGTTTCACAAGTGGGGCATTCTTTGCATAAAATGGCCCAGATCTATCTTTTATATATATACATTTTTATCATAAATTTTTTATTTTTTAAGATTATATAATTATATGATTTTCCCCTTATATCATTTTCTTTCTACCTCCCAACCCTCCCCATGTACCTCCCTTGCACACACATACCACACATATGCATATATTCCTACATATGTATGCATATGTTCCTAAATATAGAAATATAACCCACTCAACCAATATAATGCTATTTGTTTGAATGCACTCAGGATGTCCATTTACTATTAGATAACCAGTTGGTACGCTCTTCCAGAAAACCACAACTGAAAAAATACAGAGTTGTGATGTCTAGCCCCAAGTGACATGTCTACAACACAATTCCCTCACCCAAGGCTCAGGGATCACTGTGGAAGAGGGGATGGAAAGATTCTAAGAACCAGAGGACCAGGGAGTATGCTGCGAGATTGTTAAAGGAACATCTTATATATGCCTTCAGTCACACGCCTGTGGCAAGCTTTAGGACTGAGATTTTAAAATTCAGTTGTTACTAAGAATTATGTTTTTTATTTGTTTTTTTTTAATTTTATAATTTAATTTAATTTTACATATCAGCCACGGATTCCCATCATTTGGCATAACTATGGGATCTGTGGTACACTACAAGAAAAGTGGAGTATTGATTAAAGTAATAATCATTCCTTAACAGTCTTCCTTTAAGGAAATGCTCTTTCTAGTTGCAGAAAGTAACTTTGAACAAGTAGCTGACCTTTTCTCAGTTTTGTCCTCACCAGTGGCTTTGCTATGAAGTAAGTCATCTGTTGGTTTTGCTTCCTACTGAGTGTTGTTTGCTATGTCTGCTCCTTGGCTGTATCTTGGACTTCACAGCCTCATTAGGTCACGGTGGTCTGCATTCTCAAATGTGGCTATTATCAGGGTCCTACTGAGATTTAAGCCATGTTTCATCCCTCAGAATTGGTTTGTTATGTGCAGATTCTCTTACAGAGTACTCTGATTCCTACCAAGTAGGTTAGTTGCCTATAGAAATGGCTCCAGAACTTGGATGACCTTCCTGCATTTTCTTTTTTCCATACATGTCAGAAAGGCATTCTGTCTCTACCTCTTCTATGTTGGGTATTTTTGGGTTCAGGGAACCCATTATAGTCCCGCTTTCCTTGCTAGGGATTATTTTAAGCCCTTGCTTATCACATCAGGAAGGTTTTCCATTATTGGGAGCTGCTGCTTCTCCTTTTGGTTGTCCCTACATATTGATGTTTTCACTGTGTCTGCTGAAGGTATATTTGGCTTGTGTTAAGCCTTAGCACCAATCTGGTCCATTCAAAAAGCAGAGTGGTGAGGGGGCTTGAACAGCTTTCTGGTGGCAGATTCAACAACCACTGAACCAGTCTTGCAGTCACTGGGCTTCTGGATTCTGAGTTAAGGTATTCATACTTATCCTTTGAACTCCACTGAGTTGTATTTCTATCACTTTCTGGGAAAGCCTGGCTGAGTGTGTGCCCGCCCTGTATCAGTTAGAAGGATCACACAGTTTCTTAAAGCTCTGTTTTCTTGCCAAGTCTATATTGGGGAGATTAAATAGTACAGTAAACAAACATTTATGAACCTATTATTTTCAGCATTTTGCTAAATGCTTCATAATCAGATGCCCCCATTGGTGCTGACATCCAGTCAGAGAGGAAGGCCATTTTTTCACCTAATCCTGATTTTACAATGTATTTGGTGTCAAGGAGAAAAAAAAAAAAACATGTGATAGGGCTTTCTTTTTGAGAAGAATGTTGGTAGAAAAATCTTTGCAATTCTGTTTGGCTTGTGATAAAGCATAGGAAAGTATTATTTTTAATTTTTAAATTATTTTAGAAAGCCTTCCTGACCAGGGTGACAGAGTACGGTACGATGGTGATTGAAGAGTAAGGTTGGAATGTGTAGATGCTCAACCTTGAAGGTCTTGAAAAATATGTTAATTAGATATGACCTGATAGAAGTTAAGCTAGGAAACCATTGAGTTTTTGTTCCATTTCCTTGCTAAGAATGGTGTCTTACAAGCTGTGTTGAAAGAAGGTAAATGAGAGAGAAGAGAAAGACCAAATGTCCATGCCTTGATTAGGAAGCTCTTGCAGTGAAAACTGGAAAGAAGGTCTAAATTAAAACTGCAATTAATTCCTACACATTCAAATATTAAGAAGCAGAAAGTCCCAAGTAGAAATATATTGTCTATTTTATGGATGGCAATGATGATGATGATGATGATGATTTTATGTGTGCATATGTGCAGGCATGTACATGTCACAGTGCTCATTTGGAACTCAGAATCAACTTTTGGGAGTCAGCTCTCCATTTCTGAAGTGGGTTATTGGCAAGTGCTTTGACCACTTGGCCACCTAGCCGGCCCTGTTGTGTGCTTTATGACAAAGACTGATGAAGTTCACAGAAATTCCTGAAGAGCTCTGGGTATTTAGTGACTTGTGGGTCATAGAGATGGCCAATTTATGTCCAATCCTATTTTAATGTTTGTTGCTTTTTTGAAAAACAGGCTTATAATATACAAATCTCAACTCAGAATTTGTCTCCATTGTCCATTAAATAACTCATCAAAGTAGAAATAAGCCCAGTATCTGTGCTGTGGGCCCATGTGGGCTACTTCAAGTATATTCAAGAGTGGAATGGTCTACATATCTTCCAATTTGAAGAACTTGCAGGTGACTTACAGAAAATTTTCATACTTTTATACATAAAGATTATTTTACAGGGGATATATCTATTTAATTTATCTCACTGCAAAACTCTTTTTTTTAATAATATCAGAAAAGAAAACCAAGCCACATGTTTTAGGTGACATTTTCTCTAACTTTAGAAAGTTGAATTGTTCGGGAAAAATGCCCAGCAAAAGGCTATCTGTGTGAGATAACAACAGAGCAGTTTAAAAGAACAAGCTGTACCAAATAATAGACTGAAATAAAGAAAGAGATAATGACATGCCACAGACCAGAGGGGACTGTGACTGAGGCTGGGTACCTCGTTATGAGTGCAGGCGCAACACCTCCAGTGAGTACAAGGTCAAAGCCAGAATTGTCACTTAGGACCTCAATTTCAGGAAACAAATCATATGTGGCCTAGGTGTTGTCATAAAAGGTTGTTTCCTGCTCTCATTTTTTTTTTTAAATTGTGCTCTTTGATTGATTGTCAAGAGTGCACCAAACAAGAATAAACCAAGCAAAAGTTCTTGGAATATCTTTAGATGTGAATCTGAATCTGGCATCTTCAATAGTTTAATCAAAAAATTGAAGACTTGGAAAATTGTCAGAGACTCTTCTTCATGAAACTCACTGGCTAGTATAAGCAATTTTAGAAAGAAGGCATTAAGTGAGACTGGGCATGCCCTTTCCTTTCTCTCCCTTTGTCTTTTATGGTTAAATGTTAGGTTGTTTGCAAAGATGAGCTCTTCAAATTTCTAAGATTGCTTTGAAGCTAGAAACCCTAGCTATGTAACCCTCATATAGCTAGAATGTGTCAACACTTGAAATTGTAGATCAGCTGTCAGATGATATGTGACTCCTTAACCTTCAAAGTTATGTCCCAAATTAGCCAGAATAGGTTAACAGTTTTTAAAAAAGTAGTGCCGAAGTAGTTTGTACCTGACTCCTAATGTTTGTATCTTTAGAATGGCTGGACACAGACTCATCAGCGTGTCTTTTCTCTAAGCGTTGACTCTGAGACTCTGCCTACCCCCACATCAGTGGCTCTGTGCTCTGAGAGCCTCAGCAACAAAATAGCATAGAAAATTCTGTGTGGGTCCACTACAGTCCAGACCTACCAGGAACTCACATTCATCTTAGAGCTCATTCACCAGAACTCAGTCACATGCCTTCAATCTAAGTCTAAGGAAAACTGAAATGTAATCAGGCTATGCCAAGCAGAAAGAAATTGTTTAGAGAACAAATAATTAGTATGCTCCTGGGAACTGTGCAGAGTAATCACAGAACAACAGTTTACTTATCTTCTATGGTAAGTCATAATTCCTCTTAACATTTATTTCCCCCTTCTCTCTGAAAGATCAGGCATTTTCCTCAATTCCACATAAATTGGTGTCTCCAAACAGTAGAAGGAATGTACTTCCTTTCTCCCTAGAAATTGAATGTGGCTTTCATATTTGCTTTGGACAGTGGCATGCAAATTTTACCACCTTCTGGCAGAAGCTTAAAGAGCTATTGAGGTTTTTGCCCTTGCTCCTTTCTCTGTGCTATGAGAACAACTTGTTCCAAACAGTCTGGTCCTTCAACCTGTGTCCTTGAATACGACCCACAGAGCAGAGCCAAGTTGGGCTGAGCAGACGGATTCAACTGGAAGCAATAATAGCCAAACAACTTCCATCATGTAATAAGAGCAAGAAGTTGATGCAATTTACATATGGCTTGGAGCTACTTCTTACATCAACAGACTGATTAAATTCTTCATTTTGCAATAGAAGTAGTTTAACAGATTATTGTATCAGAACTGATGAGTGAGAGATATATGGAATCTTTATTTCCTGCAAAAGACTAAAACTCACAATTAGTATGATTTGAGATATTCACACCCCTCCCTCCACAGTGTCAGCACTTAGTAATCTTAGTCCTATTGTTTTGCTTCTGTTCCTAATGATTATATTTTCTATCAGTAACATCACTAAATTTTTATGAAAGGAACACACTGCTGTTATGTACCAACAGAGAAGAGCAAAAGGGCTGAGAGAAGGGAATGGTTATAGTCAGTTTTCCAAATTTGCATTTACTGAAAATGGTGTATCATTTTGATAAGCTGGTATCTGATACCAAAATTTTGAGTAAATAGAACCCAAAGTAGTTATATTTAAAAATACTGCATTTGTTTACTTTGTGTGTACATGGATATGTAAGTGCTATGGTACAAAGGTGGAGGTCAGAGGACAACTTGAGGGATTTGGTTTTTTTCCTTTTTTTCAAGTGCATCCTGGGGACTGAATTCAGGTAATGAAGCTTGATGACAAGCACCTTTATCTGATGAGTAATAGAGGATGAAGAGTAGAGCAAATCAGGGCTCTGCATAGGACCAGGGAACATGTATGAGTATTGAGGACTGCTGCATGGAATGACCCATACACAGTTGATTGGGTCAATGGTTTAAAATGCTATATAGAATACCCAAAGAGTTCCTTATCAAAAGTTTACCTAGTCAATGTTGTTGACAGACTTCTGAAAGATATTTGAGCTGTTTAAAAATGTATGGAGGTATGATAAATACACTGCCTATAGTTTATGTAAATCGAATCATTTTTAAAAGATAAACATGTGATTTATCAGTATTAATAGGTTTCTAGTAAATTGACATTTGGCTAGTGAAGGATTAATGACCTAAAAGCCTCAGGTGAACTGAGAAGTTCTGTATGAGAAGGCTGGCTGACTTAACTGATTTCATATGCTTCTGATAAGAGCATCAGCATACTCCTTTGGGTGGTATCTACCACTTTGAGGTTGCAGGGGAATTGATCTGCAGGTGGAATCGTCTAACAGCTTTCTTTGCATCCTATAAAGTCTCAAAACACCATCTCCCCTCACATACCACATGTGCACAGTTTCTATTTCCAAGAAGAGACCAGTTTTTCTGATTAAAAGAACAATAAACAGCAGTGAATGTTTCTTAGTGCTCAGTGCAGAATCAATTGTCTAGGAAACAGTTCTGCCAATAGTGGGCACATCTACTTGCATTAAATAATAAGGTAGTATCTGATAGGCATGACCAGAGGCCCATCACCTATGTGATTCTAAATTGTGTCTAGTTTTCAATTAACACTTTCCATCATAGTAGATTCTCAAGTAAGAAACAGGATTATTTTAGTGGTTATAAATAACAGAGAATCCAACTTTAAGTGACTTAAATCATGAGTCAAAGTTGCTGTTTGCATTACTATGGTTATTGGAGTCTGGCCAGGTGTTATTTTGATTTAATACAGAGGCTTTAGCTCAATGGCTCAGTGATTGTCTCATCTCTGTCTTCTTTATTACAGGTAGGTATCCCTGTTGATTACAGTGTGATGCCAATCAAAATGAGGATATGTTCTTCTTCTTTAGCATTTAGAGAAATCAATGCTTGTGCATCCCCACACTATCTAAAAGAAATTCTTGAACTTATATTACTTTACCTTGCACCTGTCCATGCCTATGATATATAATTAAAAAAAAATCTCAACCACTGTAGCATAATCTACCTTACTTGGTCCTGAATGAATTGTTTGGATGAGGGGTTACCATCTTAGATTCTGTTTAGTTTTTCACTGCTAGAAGCTTTCTCTGTACTAATAATTCCATGTTTCCATGAATAAAATATGTGGACCTGATTAGATGATGTCTAGCATTTCTTCCCCCAATTTCAGAGCTGTGCATATTGCCACTGATCCACATTCCTAGTGCTAACTTGAATTTCATCATCATCTGAGATTTAGGGGACATTTAGGATGATTTAGGATGCTTGGTAACTGGGTGAGTTGCTTTCTCCTTCTAATTCTTGCTATATTGGCCCACAGCCCTATGAAAGCCAAGGTCCTCTCTCTTTAATTTGCAACATTGCCTGCACCAAGCAGTTTACCTTTTAAGAAACCATAGTGAAAAACTTCCAGGACATCTGCCACTCTAATTTATACTTTAGAGGATAAGGCTGCCTAGAAAGACCATGGAAGTGACCAAATTTATTCTCATTTGTTCAACTTTAGTATTTCTTTCAGGATAGTAGGCTTGCTGCTAAGGATTTTGAGGATTCACCCTCTTTCTTGGAGTTTTAAGTGCTGCCCTTAAAAACAGCAACTTGAAAAGAGCACTTGAAAAGAATCTATATCCCCCAAACCTTTTTTCCCCTAGAAAAATAAGTCAAAGGACTGCAAAGATGCTGTGCTGAAGAATTGGTCTTCCCTGCATATCAGCAACTATTAAAGAGAAAGATGGGAAGCTGGTTTTTGAAATTTTCCTAAACCATCCTATGCTTTTTAAGGTGATAACCATCTTGTTTCTAAAAGCAAGTGATTATTTCTCAACATCCTTTGTACTTGTGAACCTTGCTTTCCAAGCCCATGAAACTGGAGTAAGTTAGTCCCTGTAGAGAGTAGAATTAATATCTTCAGGCCAATTATCTTTTAATAAATGTAATCAAGAACCAATTTAACAAAGATTAAATTTAGCAGCCTTCCTAAGTATACCAGTAGAGCCTTAAGAGTTAATTCTTTAGTAAAGAGAGAGGGAAGAAAATAAATTTATTTGTTGATGATGTCTGCTACAAATCCCTTGACAGGAGTTTTCACAAGAACATTAATGTGTTACTTGCACAACAATACTATAATATATGTGGAATTATTCCTATTTCTATCCAAGGAAATGGAATTTCAGATGAAATTATGAAACTCAATGCCAATATATTAAAAAATAATTGTAAGTATGCATATTGAGCTATGAAGTCGATCTTTCTTCCTAATGTGCTGTGATAATCTGAAGTTTTATCTTGTGAAATTCTGAGTCAATCATTATAATAACATTTATTGAATATTTACACTGAATCAGGCTTTATGCCAAACATTCATCATAACTATTTTATTTGATTTTCATAACAAACAACATTTGTTTCTGAGATGAAGAAATAGAACCTCAATAAGAGGTACAGTCTCTAGCTTTTATTTATCTGATGCTCAAAGAATATTAAAAAGTAAAATGTGAATCTGATCATGTCTTTGTCTTGAGAAAATAAATATTCATTTCAGGGACTTCCCCTCCAACAAAGCCCTAGATAGCTCAAGTGCACAATTCCCCAACCTGCCTCATAGCTCATACTACTGGACCTACTAAATAATCTTGTCTTAACCTGAGCTCCTTTCATGAGTTCTTACATTTTCTGCTCTATCACCCCCATCACCATGTTACTTCCTATTCCTTCCTCAATTGCTATATTATTATGGAAATATTCCAGATCCAACACAGTATGAGGGGCATCTGCTTGCATTTTGTAGCATTCCCTGCATTGAATAATGCTTTATTGTTGTGATATTCTTGAGTAGTATAAGATCTATGAAGACAGCTACTGGTGTTCTCATACCTAGTGCCAAGCACTTCCTGCAACATTTAGTGATAGTATAGTATTCTGTTCATTGAATGAATGCATGACTATATGGAAAGACTAGACTGAAAGTAGTTTTTATGTGTCTTTATGGATTTTTTCAAAAAGATACAATGAGAGAGAAAACATCAACACAGCAGGATGGTGTATAAAGTATTTACATACTTATTTTCTTTTTCCTAAATTTAGTTGATTTTATTAATTTAAATAGCAAAGTTAAGGCCATCAGTGTCTTAGTTAGGAAGAATGGAAGATTCTTTGGAGAAAGTACCTATGATATTATAATTTTGTTTTTCTTCTTTTGTGGCCTAAACTCATGTGCGATAAAGGAAAGATAAGCAGGTAAACAGATTGATATAATAGAGTTGGAAGAAGACCTCGAGTGGAATCTGGTGCTCAAATAAGAGTGAACTTTTGGATGTTCATCTCTATGCTATTGGGAAAGATAATTGGTGTCTTTAGGTTATGAGAACTGTGAAAAAGGAGGAATATATGCAGTTTCTATCAATTGCCCTGGAAACTGAAATCTGGTGGAAAATGTGTACTGTTATAGGTAAAGAGATTAGGGTAGAGATGATTACTTGAGGTGACTGGATAAATGGGATCTGGAAGGGAGTTTCCTGGTGTGGGCAAAGAGCTCTTTCCCCTACATGTCCCAGAGAGGCTCAGATGTAATGCTGAGAGGTGGTCTGAAGAAGCGTCACAGGCATGATGTAAGGAAGAGTGCACATGGAAGCATGTGTTGTGCAAGCTGGAGTCTGAGTGACAGACAGAATTCTAGCTTAGGTGTGTGTTGGCAATTTAGATGAGCATTGTTTGATGGACCATTCTGTGATGGGAAGGAAGCTGTGGAATTTCAGCAATGGCAGGCCCCCTGACAGATAAAAACCAGAAATATAGTACCCCATCTGCCTCAATTATTCCTGGAACAACAAAAGGGAGACATTCTGAAGTGCAGGGACCCTCAAGGTAGGCAACAACACAGCCAGGATCATCTGGAATTGACTGGGGAAAATGAAGACTAGAGGAAGAAATTAAGCTCATTTATAACAACACACAGTTTGCACCCCTGGATTTGTGGCATGTGTGAAATTGTACCTTTGATTGTCATTTTGTAGTTTTCTTCTTCACATATATCTTATGAAGATGAGATGGAATGCATTTTAGCTTGTGTGAAATCAATAGCTAAACTATACTCTGTCCTATTGTAAATTTCAAGGGAAATACTACTTTACATTTCGTTCACATGCTCAGTAAGTCCTGGGGTTGGAATTACTTTCTCCCATTTTGCCAATAAGACAATAGGAACTGCATAATTCATTGGTTGCACATAATTCAGGCTTCAAAAGTAAATTGCCCACCGAAAAGGAGAAATACCACTTTTTATCATTTTTCCATAAAACTTGGTATTACTACATTGAAGATAAACTGCCTCAAATTCCAATTTACCAAACCAGAATACTCTAATAAAAGCAAGATCTGTCAGGTGGCCGGATTTAGCCTTTTCATTCCTCTGAATCACTGGTAAATATAGAAATTTTCTCCTACAGTAGTGTTTTCACTTCACATTCTGTTCTAAACTGTAACTGACCTGAGATTCAATTTTCCCATTTGGAGTGTTTTACTTCTTAAATGTTTCTTCAAAACATGAATGACCTTTTGTGAGCAAAGCCTGAAGTTCTGACGTTTTATTGAATGTTCTCTAAACGCATCTCTGCCTCAAGGAGTAATATGCTGTTGTAGGTTGTTTGGCAAAGTAGTTACATTGTTTTTCATGTCAGATCATAATACTTGATTGCCTACTTTATATAATGAGCACATAGTCTTAAAGGAAAATAATTCTGCCCCAGTTTTCTTCCTTCCTTCATTATTGGGAATCAATCTCACTTTGCATTTAAGAGTGATTTAGGATTGTTTCTTGTTCTGCCCTACTTTTTATGTAGGATGGGGCTTTAGTCTAAGGTAGTTTTAATGAGTATTGTAGCTTTTGCTCTGTGCTTTTATTTTAGTTTAAATTGGGTAGATTCTCTCATGTAGCCAGCAATGAGGACAACACATTGCAATACATCAAAATATAAAATAAAAGTTCAAAAGACAGCAACTGTTCTTTAATACAACAAAGATATAGCTCATTTGGTCCTTTACTTTGAAAGTCTACACCTATCACGCTAACAGGAACCATTTCCATATACTATTGTACAGATTCATGGCCAAATTGGGAGTATTGGCTCTTAAAGATAGATCTAGATTTTCATTCTATACAAACAACTGCAGTCACCAATGGCATAAAATTAGAATTACTCATACTAGTTCATTTTGCCTGGTTTTGGCTCTGATGAATGAAATCCATAACCAAACTTAATGAGGATAAACTTACAGGGTTTTTATTTTTAATGCTTTCATTATTATTGATAGAAATCTTGCTGATTTTTTGTTTAAAATGGGTATAGCAAGTAAGCTTAATGCAAGCTCTGATATTTACATTTAATATAATGATATATCTGAAAAGAAATATTTTATAGATTATACAAAGCTTAAGAGAGAAATGTCTTATGTGGGGCTACATGTCAGCTACACATGAAAGATATATTCAAGATTGTCTTTGAAAATCCTTTAAACCTGGTTTATGTCTGTCTAGACAGCTTTCTTATACCCTGTTCCTATAGTCAGATGCCTGCATGTCTATTTAGATGTATATTGCTCTAAACTAAATTCCCTCTCTTTCCCTTCCTGATACTGTTGTGCTTTGCCAAACTCAGCGATGACAGATTTATCTTTTTCACTTGTTCCACTCAGGAATTCTACATCATTGTCTGTCTCTCAAACATCATGATGATTAGTCAAATGACCCTGGTGGCTCAACATTCAAAATGTATTAGAGCTTGACATGTTTACTATTTCTATGCTCTCAGCAGCATCGCTGTTTCTGACTTGGTTATAATAGTAGTTACCACCCTTGTTTCTGCCCTCTACCTTAGTGTACCTTTCTATTGTTGGTGTCTCTCATTGAGTCTCTCCCAGGAATTTTCTTAGTGTACCTTTCTATTGTTGGTGTCTCTCATTGAGTCTCTCCCAGGAATTTTCTTCCTGCTTTTCTTGCTTCTGTTTCTTTTTTTTAAAGAGTGCCTCTCAGGGAGCCAGAGGAGACTGGCTGGTCTGGAACACACTGTGTAGGCCAGGTTGGCCTAGAATACATTTTTGTAGAGTAGGCTGGAGTAGAACTCACAGAGATCCTCCTGCCTCTGCCTCCTCAGTACTGGGGGATGAGTCACAACACCTATTTCAGTATATTCTCATCACCACCCCCATAATAGTCCTCTAAAAACAGATAATAATTCACCATTTTCCCTTCAAAAGTCTAGAAAGTTTTCTTGACTCAATTCAGAGTAAATGAAGTCTTACTATTGTACCCTACAAGACTTACTTTGTTCAGCAGTCACATCAACATAATAAGCTGACCTTGCTCTCCCTCATTTGAGTCTTCATGCAGCGATCTCTTTGACATCACGTAAGTAGTTTGTGTTCTGAGGTTTTGTATTAGCAGTTTGTAAATGTCTAGAAAGTTCTTTCAAATAGTGATATATGGAACTTCTTCACAGCCCTCAAGTCTGCTGAAAAACTTTACAATGAATTATACCTTTTTTTTTTCTTTGTCATTTTGAAGCTTTAGTCTAGTCGTTTCTTCCGGCCCTGTAACTCTGCTTTACCTGGGCTTTTATTTCCTCATAGTACCCACAACTTTGTGGTATACTAGATGATTTATTTACTGTTTTCTGCCTGTGTTTTGATGTGAGACGAAAAGATCCACGAACATGGGTATTTTGTTTAATTGGACTCATTTAATGTGGTATTAAAACTATATATTCAATATTTCTTTTTTTTTTTTTTTTTTTTTTTGGTTTTTCGAGACAGGGTTTCTCTGTGTAGCTTTGCGCCTTTCCTGGAGCTCACTTGGTAGCCCAGGCTGGCCTCGAACTCACAGAGATCCGCCTACCTCTGCCTCCCGAGTGCTGGGATTAAAGGCGTGCGCCACCAACGCCCGGCTTATATTCAATATTTCATTAGCATTTCTTAAAATTAAGTCATCGGAACAGTAAAGGCTAAGAACTAAATTATCCTCCCCCTTAGGCTTGGGCTTTGTTTTTTCTTAAACAGTGAGTTATGAGATTTAGAGTCTCCTTGATGACTCATTCTTTGTAATTCCACCTGGAAATCCATGGCTTAATTGTCTAGTTGATCTATTGGGTTTGTATCTAGCTAGATTTCATGTATCCATTGTAATGGTAGGATGGAAGACTGTACATTGACATTCTTTATGTTACAGTGGAAAGTACTTGAGATGGGGATCAAAGCAATATGGAGAAGGATATACTGTCATAAAACAGATGAATTAAATCTTGGTAAGTTTAAAGAGCATTGACTATATGGACCAAGGTTGTCCTGGCCATCAAATTCTGAGAAATGTGATATGTTGGGAAAGAAACAGGTTCTATTAAAGAAAAAGAGGTACAGATGAGGGACAGACTTCAGCTAGGACAAGAAGATCTAGAAATTGTATCCATCTTGCCATGGAATAGGAGCTAATGCCAAAATGGAGAGTGTGCAAAACAAGTATTAAGTTGAAAGATATATTTTTTAACTAAAATAAAATGCTATCATGTTTAGATTTTACTGTGGCTCAGTTCCTGGTTTATGCTGGCTTACTGAATATAGATTGTACAGAAAGCCAGAAGATTACATGCTTTAGAGGTGACTGTTCTTGACCCCTGGAGTCCATATACTACATGACCTTTTGACTGACATACTTTTGTTTCTTATTTGGATTTCCTAAAATATTTCTAGGAGCTTCATGAAGCCCAACCTCTGTCCCCTTTATCATCATGTATGTACTTGGAACTCAGGACAGAACAAATTAAATCCCTTTATAATCTCAAAGCTGTGGAAAATGCCATTTCAGTAATAGCTGTAAAAAAAAAGCTCTTTTTGTAAAATCTTTAGGGGTGTGTGTGTGTGTGAGAGAGAGAGAGGGGGGTTGGGTGGGGGAAAGACCATGAACCAAAGCATGTTTGTGGAGGTGACACATTTAGTGGAGTAGATTTTCTCCTACCATGACACAGGTTCTGGAGATCAGTCTCAGGTCACCAGGCTTGCTTGACAAGTGATTTTACCTGCTGAGCTGTCTTGCCAGCTCAAAGCTGTAATAAAGTTATAAGGTATATTTTTGTATTCAGACTTTTGAAAGAAAGGACATATTCAAGAGATTAATAAAGTAAAATTAGGCTCCGATGCTAAGAAGTGGGCTGAATGGCCTCCATTGAACATTCACATTAGTGCTTGTGAAAGGTTTTCTTTTCATGTCCTGGTGTTCTTGTGCATTAAAAACCCACTCCATTTTCCTTTCTTCATCTAACACTGTAGGATTGCATTAAACATAGATTCCTATTTTATGGACATATTTTAGAATGAGAGATTCCATTTTTTGCTTTTAGTGTGTTTTTCTTGCTATCAAAAATATCTCAAACTGGTAAACAAAGGGTGAGTAATGGAATAAGTTTGTTTGGGAGTCCTTAAAACATATTGACAAGAAAAAACTGCATCAGGGACATAAATGTTCGGGTAAATAGAAATTACTCATCATAGTGAATATATTTTGAGTTGTCATGTGATAGTATTGGGAGATTTATAATGACACAGGTAAGCCCTTCCGTTCTTGGCAGATACTAACTAGTTAGGATCTACGTGAGCTGGGTTTAGTGGCATATATGTGAAGCTACTGTCTGAATGGCTCCCTTAAAGTAATGTGTTCTCTACAGATAAATTCAGAATTGCATAAACGAGTGCTAATTTTTAGAGGATTATTGCCCCAAATGACATGTCTCTTTCAGTATTTAGAATTATGGTTCATAGAGCATAGTAGATGAGTTACTGATCTACCTAATAGCAAATATTGTCTGGCTTTCTAATTAGGTTCATCAAATGCATGCCAAATGGTTTCCTTTGTCTTGGAAGGGTATCATTTATTAACCATGTGATCAGGTTCAGTTGGATAAACGACTTAGTCTGATTTTCAGACCTTATCTAACTCTGTAGACAATCAAGTAAGTGCCAGCTTCCTTTGCTTTCATATTTCTTCATGTTTCCACACCTATGTTCAAACTGTAAACTAGGGATAATATACCTATTAAGTTATTGCTGACTGGAATTTGTTTCTTTTTGAGGCAGGGTCTCACAGTATATCCCTTGCTAGCCTAGAACTCACTCTTTAGACCAGGCTAGAATCCTTAACTAGCAGATTCTCCTGCCCCTGTTTCCTCAGTACTGGAATTGAAACCATGCACCACTTTAGACCAGTCATTCTTAACCTTGACTATAGCCAAAGTTGGAATCTGTCGCTATAGTGAGGAGACACATGTGATGATTAATAACAACGGCTTATTCATCTTTGATCTGCTTAAAAATTATAGGTGCCATTTGCGTATATGTCATGGCTTCTGGTTTTCTGTTTTTATAGAGTTTCTGTGTGCATGGACATGTGTGTCTCTGTGTCTATATGATTTTCCTTTGGCTCTTTTTCTTCTGTTTGTTTTATCCTATTCCAGTCTATTTCTAGACAAAAAACAAAAAACAACAACAACAACAAAAAAGGAATGGATTTGGATGGGAGGAAAGGGGAGGTGGCAAGGATATCAGAGGAGCTGATAGGGGGAACATAATAAGAATATATTGTATACAAATCTATTTTCTTTTTTTTTTGCTTTCTATTTATTTATTTGGTTTTTTAAAATTTATTTTATTTTCTTTTGCAATATAATTCAACTTTATATATCAGCCATGGATTCCCCTGTTCTCCCCCCTCCCGCCCCCTCCCGGCCTGCCCCCTTCCCCCCTCCCCCCAGCCCATCCCCCATTTCCATCTCCTCCAGGGCAAAGACTCCCCCGAGGATTGAGATCAACCTGGTGGACTCAGTCCAGGCAGGTCTAGTCCCCGCCTCCCAGGCTGAGCCAAGCATCTCTGCTAAGCCCCAGGTTTCAGACAGCCAATTCATGCACTGAGCACAGGACCCGGTCCAACTGCCTGGATGCCTCCCAAACAGATCAAGCCAATCAACTGTCTCACCCATTCAGAGGGCCTGATCCAGTTGGGGGCCCCTCAGCCATTGATTCACAGTTCATGTGTTTCCATTCGTTTGGCCACTCGTCCCTGTATTCCATCCATCCCTCGTCCCAACAACTCTTGCTCACATAAACCCTCCTCCTTCTCGCCAATTGGACTCCTGGAGCTCCACCCGGGGCCTGACCTTGGATATCTGCATCCAGTTCCCTCAGTCATTGGATGGGGTTTCTAGCACGACAATTAGGGTGTTTGGCCATCCTATCACCAGAGTAGGTCAGTTTGGGCTATTTCTCAACTATTGCCAGCAGTCTATTGTGGAGGCATCTTTTTGGATTTCTGTGGGCCTCTCTAGCACTTTGCCTCTTCCTATTCTCATGTGGTCTTCATTTACCATGAACTTTCCTTGTGTTCCCGCTCTGTTCTTGATCCAGTTGGGATCTCCTGCTCCCCCAAGTCTCTTTCCCTAGCCCCTTGCCCCTCATTACCCCCACTCACGTCCAGACTGTTCATGTAGATCTCATCCATTTCCCTGTCACTGGGCGATCCCAGTAGTGTCTTTCTTGGGGTCCTGTTTTCCAGGTAGCCTCCCTGGTGTTGTGAGTAGCCGTCCAGTCATCTTTGTTCCACAACTAGTATTCTCCTATGAGTGGGTACATACCATGTTTGTCTTTCTGAGTCTGGGTTACCTCACTCAGGAGGATTTTTTCTAGATCCATCCATTTGCCTGCAAACCTCATGATGTCATTGTTTTTCTCTGCTGAGTAGTATTCCATTGTGTATATGTACCACAGTTTATTTATCCATTCTTCGATTGAAGGGCATCTAGGTTGTTTCCAGGTTCTGGCTGTTACAAATAATGCTGATATGAACATAGCTGAGCAAGTGCCCTTGTGGTATGATTGAACATTCCTTGGGTATATGCCCAAGAGTGGTATAGCTGGATCTTGGGGGAGATTGATTCCCAATTTTCTAAGAAAACGCCATATTGATTTCCAAAGTGGCTGTACAAGCTTGCATTCCCACCAGCAGTGGAGGAGAGTTCCCCTAGCTCCACATCCTCTCCAGCACAATAAAAGAAAATAGGGGAAAATTGTAGGAGGCAGTATATGACTTTATCCTACGTCGATAGGCTCTGGGCATGTGTTGCATGTCATTTCTAATGGGCATGTTTCCTGTATGATTTAACTGCCTTTTCATTATGAGTGCTATTTGAGAAGACTAGCAATACCTCTAGGGAAATCTTAGAAATTTTAGTTCTCTGGAATGTTTTGAGCACTGGATTAGTGTTTACTCAGGTTTTGATCCATTAATTTACTTCCTCAAGGCCTTAGTCAGACAAGGGAAGTGCCATGTGGGGTCTGACATTCAGATAAAATCACTACATGTGTTTGTTTGAAGGTAATTATTGAAGTAAACACAGTTGACATTATTCCAGTGTGTCAGGTGCAGGATATATGTATGTACAAATGTGTGTGTCTTGGGAACAATATATCTTCAGTGTATTAAAAACCTGGTAAATAAAAATACTTGGTATTTACACACAGGAAGAAAAAAATTTCAAGGATTTTTGAATTCTTATGAAATC
Organism: Peromyscus attwateri; assembly: GCA_902168425.1. Lineage (NCBI taxonomy): Eukaryota > Metazoa > Chordata > Mammalia > Rodentia > Cricetidae > Peromyscus > Peromyscus attwateri. The sequence goes on from CABHPP010110623.1 coordinate 19,752, forward strand.
CTTGCAAAGCTTTAATTCGTAGACACAAGTGAATCTCATCTGTTGCCTTTGAAGAAAAACTAAGTTCATTTTCATATTTGGAAAGTCATGAATGAAATAGGTCTATTATAAATAGGTATTTGTGCATGTTATATCAGATTCATATTACTGAACAATTTACTAAATATCCCCGAGTATTCTTTTCTCATTCTGAAAGTGGAGATATAACTACTTATATTTATCTTTTAAATAGGATGGTAGGAGGCATAAATAAGGCATTATGCTTAATGCTTAGTACAGGGCCTGGAATATGGATTATGCTAAATGTTGCTATTAATGTGAAATCTAACACAGATAGCAAGACACCATGCCCTTAATGTACACACAGAAGTTTGAGTCTAAAATTCTTTAAGTGGACCCCATGTATCTTAGCCTAGAATCTGTAACCCCTGTTTACAGAGTGTGCTTGCTTAAGCACAAGCTAGTCAGAAAGCTTCACATTCTATGATTTTGACCCACGGTTTTGGTATACCTGGAAACTCCACTGAATAGTTTGCTCTGATATGCTCCACGGAATTGCTTCTCTTCCTCCTCAGTTTCCTGGTTCCTGATGTTGTGTAGCTTTGGTATTTGCCAGCTGTGGGTCTTGGTTAGAATCTCTTGATCCTGGTTGTATTAACTGTCTTTCATTTACTTGGACATGTCTGATTACTTGCTGATTTTTGTAAAAATTTGAGAGAGAATGGTTACTCACTCAGCAAGAGTTTGGTTAAAGAAATCTGATGCTGCAACATGACACTATTGTCGGGCTCTCTTGGTCGCTCCTGTGGGCAGTCTGCTCTGCTGCTTGAGGTAGGAAGTTTTGCTGATATTCTAGAATAACAATGGCAGTATTTTGACCTTTAAAATTTTGCACTTCCTAGAATTATTTCAGAAATAAAAGTTTTGAAGCTAACAACAAAGATGCCAAAATATGCCCTTGGGAGCAGTTTGGGTAAAACAATCCTACATGGAGACTAGATTAATAAGAAATAATTAAAAAATCATAACCAGTTAATATTCCATTAGTCTATAGAGTTAACCACTAATTTGTCATTTGACACCAAGAATTAAGGCAATGTTGGCAGATTTAACAGAATTATAAGTAGATGTACCATTTGCAAGTTGGTAAATATATTAGAACCATATTTAGAACTTTTGTTGATTAGGGTCCCCTTTGCTTTCTGTTCACAGAAATACAAGGAATGTATTAAATATGGAAATTAATTATGACTCACAGAGCTTCTTCATGTAGCAGAGAATTCCTCTGATCACAGCGAGAATGCAGCAAGTTCAGATACTCTTTCCATGATGGACCAGCAAGTCCACTAAAGAGAAAGTGCAGTTGTTTTTAGCTAAAAAAAAAACTTTGTTACTAATTGTTTTTAGATGTCTAATTAAAAATGTGAATGTAGTTAGGGAGTATGCTGGTTTAGTAAAGTGGCAGTTGGAGAAGGAAAGTAGAGAACGGGAGAAATAGGAAAATTGGATAACCAAGTGGTTATCCAATACCAAATGGTCAGCCCTGCAAATATATACACAAGTCACAGTATATGGACTGAGCAGGGTGTACTTATGTATTTAGGAATACATATACATGTACGTAAATCTTGTATTTAAAAAGTAATGAATTTGAAAGGCGGGATACAGGGGAAGGCTTGAAGGGAGGATAAAGAAGGGGGAACTGCTGTGATTATATTATGATTTCAAGTGGATGTGGGTAGAATGAGAACTTTATGGGACCTACCATCCAGTATTCTAGTTTAGCTTGCCATGGATAGTTTATCCATATTTGCCAATTAGATCCTGTGAAAATCCTCAATGGAGACCCTAGTATTACTTTTCATTTCATCAGACCACCAATATATTTTCATCATTCCACAAGTTCCAACACAGGAAAACATTTGTGCTTTTACGAATTGCAGGTGTAGTCTTATAAGTTTACCAAATAATTCAATCTATTATTTTTTGCTACAAAATTGCTACTAGCTTATTATGTTTAAGTTATTACCAGCTCCCTCGGAGATTATGAACCAAGTGATACTATGCAGAGAGAATGTTGCGTAGATCTCTTGAATCGTTGAGTATCGTGAGAGTTGAACACTGACTGCCTTTGCTCAGAGTTGTCAGTTGACTATAGGGATCAAACAGTCTTGGGAGTTGGAGTAATCTCTGGAGCTGAGGGAAGGCATGCACACTCCCCAGTGAAATACACATTGTGCTTTCCTCTATAATAGAAGATAGACGTTCTTATTGCCCATTGTAGAGCCTTCCTGCAATACAGTTCCCTATGTTTGTGGGTGTCACTTGTTCTTTTTGTGTCTTTTTTGGAATCAGAGCTTGTAGAGCTAGTTCAAATGCTGACATTCTGACTACTGTTATTGTTCTTATTAACTGTCACTATCTTTGGCCTAGGGGGTCTATTATTCCACTAGTATCAACAAATTTATACCAGACCAACTTGTTAGCCTGAATACAGTAAAATACTGTACCTTTCATAGCTTGAGTGGAGACACAATCCCATATCTCTCTGCTTAGCTCAGTTTATATTATTATTTGACTATTGTTCTTCTAATTCTTTAGCTTGAGGTTTGTTGATATGCAATAGCCTCCTTAGAAATTAGTTTGTTCATCTACAAAATGAAGAAGATACTAAGTTCATGAGCTGCTTAGAACATTAAATAATATGTATCAGACTGTGCAAGGCAGTCTACTGTTTTAGTAATTTCAATGATTAATGCTCTAGCTTACATTAAGTTTTCTGTTGGAATGTGTGAGTGCTCATTGACATGTTAAAATAATTGTAACAATCTGTCATCAGGACACCAACACATTCTTGTGAAACTAGAAAATAGAGGCAGAATTTGTTTTGTTTTGTTTGAGATTGAAAATGAAGACAAAAGTTACAAGGTTTTTTTTTTTATTAACTTTTTCTCAGAGTTTCACAAATTTGAAGACACAGGCATGTTAGGAAGTAGGCAGAATTCATAAGTGAAAATTCATGGATGTTTATATCTATGCAGCATTTAAAAAATACTCCTTTTGTGAATAGATTATAAAAATGGGAAGTTGATATTGTTAGATGTTCCTGTACAGAGCTAGTATTGATGTATTAAAAGGTCAGTAAATAGGAAAAGTAGAAAGGTAAGTACTGTAATATTATTTAGTAAATTGGCTTCAAATTAGACCCCAAATCCCTTAAATAACTTCCCTTACAGACTTTCATAGTACTTGCTCTCAATTCTGTCATCATACATTGCATATTTCTAATGGTGTAGAGGCAGGTGATGGAGGGTAGGACAGAGGGTCCTGATAGTGGGGGTGGGTGACTTAGTCCATAGAGTGATTTCTCATAAACAACACTGATGAAAGGTTTATTTTTTTTTTATAAGCAATCCATAGCTATGAGGATTCTGTTAAGAATGCTAAATAGATAAGATCCTTCCTCATAGCAGATAGCATTCCTGTGTTTGCTCCAAGGTCCAGTTATCCTCTGGACAAGAGATTAGATCAGTTGTGTACTTTCCTTCCTCTCCTGCAGGACTTCTTTAGTAAACATAGTGAATCTACCTCAAACCAGATGTGTTGTTAACTCTTTGCTCTCCAAGTACTATGGGAAGAAAAATACCACGCAATTTCAGTGTCATATTTACAATGAATCCTGATGGCTTCATTAAACTGGGGGAATATTTCCTATATAGTATTTTATTGACATAATCTGGTAAGACTAGAGATAACAGTTTGTGTTTACAAATGAAATTAAAGAACACAAGTGAGTAATTTATCCAAGAATGCATAGATACAAGCATTGTAATCAAGATATGAATACAGATTTTTCTTAATAAACTGTGAACTTTCCATGTACCACACTGATCTCCTCAAACACAAATACTTCAAATCTAATATGTGCCAGGCACAGATGGGAAAGTTTAGCCTCTTGGGTAGTGTCTGAGGTGATTTAATTCCCCCCCACACCTGAGCTTTGGCAACTCTGGAAGAGCCTTCTATTATTTTGAGGGAGCAGTTGCTGTACCTCTAAAATTTATCACAACTCTTGCTTTGTTGACACTGGAATGTTCAGAAAGCGAGTATAGCATGATAGGATACTTTAAATTCTGTCCACACACCTTATTTTGTGTACCCCTTCACTCACTTGAAGTAAACTAAAATGACAGTTACCAAATAAGCAATGCTAGAATTCTCATGATCAAGGGGATAGAGAAAAGAATGCCTGGTGAGTACTTAGAGAATAATAGCATTCCACTAGTGTGTTTGGACCAAAGTCCATATTCAAGTAGCAAGCAGGAGTTGAATGAGAGTCTCAAACCCAAGTGCCTCAACTGATTGATGTTAAGTGCCTCTTTGTCCTCAAGAATGTCTGCTCTTCTTTTTTCTTCACTTGCTTCCCAGCACAGACTTTTATAACTTTTGTATTATGTGTTAAAACACTTCACCTGTTAAGTTTTGTCTAGCTCGCATGTTCCCAACAACACAAAAGTTATAGGGCACTGTTTACATTCTGTCTCGACCAATTTTTGAGATAACAGAATGACTTGTCTGTCAGAAAGGAAGCAATAGGTTTGATTGTTAGGAAGTGGTAAGTGGAGGGTAAATAGCAGTTTGCAAATTTTGGAAAATCTGTCTCCTGGTTGGGAGAATGCCTGAACAAGTAATTTGAGGCTTCTCATGAGTAAATGCTCATTTTAGCTGTGGGTTGGCAGCATTCCTACATAGTATATGAGCAATTTATTATCTTGGTTTTCTTTTTGTAAGTCACATACATTGAACCATTTATAAAAGAGAAATAAATAACATGTTTATAAAGATTGCACTTATGCATTGAGGTATTTGTGTTTTTCACATATATGCCATTGATAGCAAGAGTTGCCTTCAAGTACTTAGAACACATGCTGTTTCTTGTACTAGAGTGTATCAGTAGAATTAAAAGGTAAATGGTAAGATTTCAGAAATATAATATTCTAAAATGTTAGTTGTTGACATATTCTGGTTGTTCAAGTTAAGTACCCACAAGTCATGTGTAAGATGATTCAATTTTGACACAGTGCTCAGGGGTGATAGTGAGAGTACTTCTTAGTGTTAAGTCTTATGCAAATCCCTTCACAGAAAACTAAAGGAGTTTAGATGGGTAGACCTAAGGTTGAGAATTGCTAAGAGGATGACTTCAGGTCTCATCGCCGTTATGCCTTCTGCTTGCTTTTTCTTTGACTAACACATTGTTGGATTTGTTTGTGTAAGTTGTGTTAGCTTCATGATCTTAATTATGACATGTATCCTCTTCTCTCTCAGGTTGCTATTTTATAAGGTCACATACAGGAATGAATGAGTTGATGTGTAGAATACAACTCCCTGGCACTACCTATGGCTAGTTGCTATTCATTGCTCACATCTCAAAGGTATCTCTTGGTAAGGCCTGCTCCTTCGGTCCCTCATGTCATGTCCTATCCCATTCCCAACACCTCCATGGTGTGCATTCTCACAACCTGTCACATCACATCATTTGTTTCTTTCATACCATTCTTGCTAATGTATCTCTTCATTGATTTCTTCTTTCCGCATAGAACATGTTTCATAAAGTAAATAAAACTTGTTTCCTCCTATACTCTCTCTGACACTATGTAAAACAGCATGTTATATAAAAGCATTAACTAAGTGAGGCAAAAAGGGAGCATGAATACAGGTATCCAGTGTAAAAGGCTGTAGAAGTTGGCTTTTTTCTTTTATAATAAAAAAAGTATAGTTTAGATGGTTTCCTTACTAAGAGAAAATATCCTCTAGAATATCTGAGTTGTTTTTTTTTTTTAAAGTACTGGCTAAGTGTTGTGTTGAAGATAGAATAAGATGGCTGAAAAAATGGTCTAAGTTTGCAATTTGTGAAAGGAAATAACATAAGAATGGCCTGTTGTGTCCAGTCCAGGACTTAATTTAGAAATCTGATTACCCATGGGATTGAGCAAGAGCTGATGAGAAGATAAAGCTCCAGTCAAAGAGACTTCATTTCTTCTTTTGTAATGAGACACCTTAAAAATCCACCTGCTGTGAATTAAACCAATTAAAGGACATCTTTCATGGTTACTGCTATTTTTTTTTTTTTTTTTGTGAAAGCTCACCTATATGTGAGGAAAACTTACTGTTAGTAAATTTATTCAATCCAAGCCCCATGGGGAAGAGCATCTTTGACAGGTGAGGTAATCCTCAGGTACTTAAGCACATAAAAATAGAATACCTTCATTCTTGGATCAATATGTGTATATATTTAGAGAAGGATGGAAGGGAATATCTTTTTGTTTTCTTTTTTTGTGTGTTGATTGAATGCCTTCTCTGAGGAGGCAGCTTTGTTAATAACATCAGCTCTGGAATCTAAGGAACAAATTCAATCCTGGCCAGTCATTAACTATGATTATGACTCTGTAAGCCTTAATTTTCTCTGCCATGAGAAGAAGATGATATGGTAATGTGGTTATTTAGAGGATTGGACAAACATGCACACACACACACACACACACACACACACACACACACACCCTGTTCAGCATAAGGCAGTTGCATCTAAATAGTGAATAGAGTACTGCTCTCAACTCAAAAGCTTCTATAGTTTGAATGTATTTGTATTAACCCTTTTCAAAATATATTTTTTATTTTTTGAGATAATATAATTATATCATTTCTCCTTCCCTTTTACAGGGAGATTGCTGTCAGATTGTGTCACAAATTAGACTTTTAGTCCCTAGTGCAATGACATTGAGACTTGAGAACTTTTATAATTGATTAGGCCATTGTGGCTTTGGAATTAATGAATTAATACTATAAGCATGTTAATTGATTTCTGATCAAAGATGAGTCCTACTCCAACCTTTTGCCTCTAGTTGGACAATGCAGCATGGAGGGCCTCATCTAATATAGGCCTCTTGCTTGTGGTATTCCAGCCTCCAGAACTATAAGAATAAGCTCCTGTTCCTTTCAGGCTGCCCAGTCTTAGGGATTCTGTTGTTGTGGCATACAATTGACTGAGTCACTCAGAAATGGAAATCAGAGATGTGACGGAGTGTGTATGTGGTCTCTCAGAGCGTTTGAAGCTGGGGCTCTTTGAAGTAAATGTTTCTGCTGTTTTCCAAGAGCTCTGGAGGAGTTAGAATGAAGATAGGACTTTGATATGCTGGTGAATATGTCAAGTGGCAGAAGAGGCAGTTCTAGATCACAGAAAAATGAATCTGACTGCTGAGGTAACACTGTGGGGCTACAGCATTTGATGGCAATTACTAAATATTGCTAGTTTTCTGTGTTTCAAAGGGGGAGTTTTTGAAGTATATTCTTTTATTAAAATAAAAGACCTACGTTAAAAATCTTATCTTTGGGGTATATTAATGTGAACAGAATGAGAAAATCAATTTAAGTACCTTTGTTCTTTGAGGCTCCCATTTTTTTCTTGGAGAGAACACTTAATTTTTTCTTTCAAAATACCAAATGAGCACTACCAAATTTATATGAAGAATTTGAAGCGGCTCGTGTGTGTTTCTTAGTCTCTAAAACCTCTAGGAAGGAAAGAATACATAAAAAAAACATATTCCATGCATAAATACACATGAGAGTTTCTTTACTTAAGGTCAAGTCATGTTCTCAAGTAGTTGAGCAGAGAGATAAAGAACACATGCCTCATTAAAATGACCTTCCTTTATTTTTATTTTGTGTACAGGGGCGTTTGCCTGCATGCATGTCTGTGCACTGTGTGTGTCTGGTGCCCACAGAGTCCAACAGAGGACATCAGTTCCTCTGGAACTGGAGTTATAGATGGTTGTGTGCTGCCTTGTGAGTGCTGGGACCCAAACTTGAGTCTTTTATAAGAACAGTAGGTGTTCTTAAACACCGAGCCATCTCACTGGCTTTCATATCTCTTTTTTTTTTTTTTTTTTAATACTTGCATTGAATGTTGAAAACCTGCAACATTTTTAATAGCTAGTGCAGCCTTTATACTGCAGAGTTCTCTTTGAGGGCATTGCTTAAATCATAGAGCCCCTCATTTCTGCAAGTCACTAGCAACGCATGTCCTGGAAGTGTGAAGAGACAAGCTTACACCGGAACTAATACTTTAAAAGAGGAATAACAAATTGAGCAGAATATGGGGAGAATAAAGAAAGCTTATCTTTGGAGTCTCATAAGGTTTTTAGTTTAATTGAGATATTCCTTAATTTGTACTCATGTAACATAAATTTAAACATTAGTTTAACCTCACACAGAATTCTCCTCTATGCATTGGTGATCCAAATGTAAACAGGGAACCCAGTTTGGGAATGGAAACAAAACCAAACTAAACCAAAAAAAAAAAAAAAAAAAAAAACCCACTACAGAAAACAGACAAAAAAGTTGAGACATCCATAACAGTACACATGACTAATTCCCATTGTCACATCCCCTTTGAATGGTCAAAGTAATCTGAAAAGGCAGTTATATCCGAGGTCTGACGTGTCATCCATAGATGGATAAATGCTACCTCTTAAAGTTCTTGTCAGCAGGTTCTGGAGAGATGGCTCAGCAGTTTGTTTTGTTGCTAGCACCCACATACTGGCTCACAACTGTCTACAACTCCAATCCAAGGTGTGTAGTATCCTCTTCTGGCTTTGTGGGCACCAGGCACACGTGGTACACATACATGCCTGGAGACAAAATACTCATGATCATAAAATAAAAAATAAGTCTGTTAGAAAAAGTGATTGCCCATAGCATCTGCAGCTTTGAATTGTGTAGTAAGACTGTGTGGTGGTGTGAGTTTGCAGAGATCCACATACACAGCTCCTCTGTATAGCCTTTCATTGCACTATTCTATGGCATTTTTGTGTTACTAGGATTACACTTAAATCTTTTTCTGGTCCCACATATTCCAAGCTGTAATGATGGTAGCCATGACTTAGGAAGTTGGTGATCTTTGGCTCTAAGGATTGGTTGTTTCAGGTAAGTTGTGAATAGTTTTTTTTTTTTTTGTTTTTTTTAATCACCTCAGATGTAAATCACACATGTGTTTTGAAGTTTACATGGTTGGTTAGGAACTTCATTCATCTAGCAAATTTTACTGATAAATGTCTCTTTCTTCCCAGGTTATCCAAATTCTTAGCTTTATTGAATATGGCTTATTTAACTGGACTTTTGCTGGTTGTATTCTTTCTGTTCTGTTCCACGGGACTGCCACTGCTGCTCCTGATATAGCCTTAGGTGTTCTCCTGCTAGAAGCAGGCTGTTCTTATTAATACTTCTCCCATATTTGAAACTTATCATTATATTTTCATGTTAATTTAAGAACATGCTTCCAATTTCTTAATGCTATTTTTATCTATTGGATTTTCATTAAAGCTTTGAGTTAATTGGAAGATTAATACATCTTAGTGCTTATTTCTCAAGTTCCTAAAAGTCATTTACATCACTTATAAAGTTCTGTGTTTTTCAAGTGGCTCTTTAACTCAGATGGGAGTTCAAAGGTGCTTTTCTGCAATAGGTATGATGAAGCAGCTTGTAACTTGCTAGAATGATCAAATGTGTGAACTCGAGAACTCACCCTACTGTTTCATCCTGGCTTGGTTCATTTGTATTGTAACAAAATAAGAGAAAGTGAGTAACTTATAAAGAACAGGCATTTCTCACATACCTGAAAGCATGTAGAAGTTGGAGTTCTGAGAGTCTTGCATCCTATGAGGCCCTGGCCGCTGCTTCCCGTGTGGAACCTAGTTATTGTGTCCCAACATGGCTGAGATTGGGTATTGAAGAACTGTACTCACTGCTCCCAGCCCTTTTATTCAGCTCTAGTTCATATATTAGGTGGAGCCCTGGTAATTTAATCATTTCCCTAAAGGGTCTGATTGTTAGTACCACCACAGGGGGAATTAAGTGTCAAGTTAAATTTGGGAGAAGGCATATTCAAACTATACCTCAGTTGGATAGTAGTCATCTTTATAAGATTAGGTTCTAGAAAGCAGTTTCATATAAGGATCTTATTTGATCCTCTCAATTATTGTGAAGTGGATGCTCCCATAATCTCCATTTTTACAGACAGCTTCAGCCCAAGATGATCTTTTATCCTCACTGATGTGTCTTTAAATCCCGAACATCCTTCAAAGTCAGTTAAAATGTTGTTTCTTCCCCATAGACTTTCTTGATCTCCCCAGCTCACTGAAGGAAGTAATCTCTTCTTTTAGTTGCCTTGATTTCAGTCTTGCACAGGGAATGCATATTTTGCATTTTATGTCTTTCTGAGTCCAGATAACCATAGTGCCCACCCCAGCACCTGTTAAATAGAGGTCATGAGAAAGGCCTATTATCTGCCTCAAAATTGTGTGAGCTTCAGAAATAGGGTTTCAACAGCACAGGTGCTATTCCAAATGGCCAACATCCCAGGTACACACTCAGACTACCAGGAAGAAGCAGTCGATAGATAAAGAAATACACATTTTATCCCACTCCTATTACATTACATCCTTGCTGTGCAAAGACCAGTGTGATTATAAGTGGCCCTTGGTGAAAGAATATTAGAAATGTCATGTGTGTGAAAAAGTTCTCATTTCAAACCCCCTGTTTCTTCTTTCCTTTTCCTCTCACAAAACTGCACGCTGTGTGTGTGTGTGTGTGTGTGTGTGTGTGTGTGTGTGCAGCTGTGTTACTCCCTTTTAGATTTTTACAGGATGGCTTTGTGAAATCTACTATCTCATATATGCTTTTTTATTTAAGAAGATTAAAAGAGGATTTAGACTAGAATTTATTTAAAAAATGCAACAACATTTTGCATTTTGGGTCATGCAGATGCTTCAGCGGCAGACACATTTACCTCTGCTGGTTCATAACATGGCACTTTATATGGCAGCAGTGCTTGTCTTTTAAATGAAATCTAAAGTGCTATGATGGAGCAGACATAGATGTGACCGAAACCCCCTTTCCTCCCCCCTCCTCTTCCTCCTCCTCCTCCTTTTTCTTCTTCTTCTTCTTTGTAGGTTATAATAAACAAGACACATAATTTCTTAGTGTTTTGCTGTTCAGAACATGATTGGCAGGTGAAGACACCCATAATTAAGAATTAAAATTTAATAGTATCAATATTTTCAACTTTCACAAGATTTACAAAGACAGGAACATCCGAAATTTCATTTTTTAAGAAAATCTAATAGAAAATTCATGGTAGTCTGCTTTTGTACAGATAATAAAATAAAAATAACAAAACCCTGATTGAAGGGGAAAGCTTGTGTAGCTATTCTGTGTTCCAATTTAGTTTTTATTCTGCTTAACCTTTGATCGACACTCGTTTCTTTCCTCTTTCTCTCCAAACAGAAAGAGGTCAACATAAACCTGCTTGTCAAGGATCTGACAGAACAGATTTACTGTGCAAGTTATATTTTGTTGGAGTGTTCTCTCCTTACATTTTGCCTTAGGTGTTGTTTTTTCTTCTTTTCTGATATTTATGTATATGTACCATTTTCTCTCATGAAAAAATATAAACATAAAACACCTATGCTATTCCAAGAACTTTGAGGCCCTTCTAAGATCTTTGATGTATGGTTTGTTAGCTTTAAAAAATAAAGAATGAATTGATGAGAAGTGCAAGGATAACTAGGAAATTAATATGTGAAGTCAGACATCTGAAGGCTTAATGGATATATATATATATTCAAAGAAAATAGGACAATTGAAAGTACATATTTTTATGGACCTTTATTTTTATTAGATTTTAAATAAAGTCATGTCTATGCATCAAAAGTCATGGAAATTGAAGCATTTTTTAAAAAAATATACAGGTCAAGAGAACAATACCTTTCCTCCTTATTACCTAGGTGACTCAGGTTAATTATTTTTCTGACCTAAATCTTCTGGGAAATGACTTTAATTATCCAGTTAACCTTGCATATGTAACAAAGTTTTAGCAAGCCATAGAACCAGAAGAATATGATTTTTAAATGTAAAATCACTCAAACCATTTTTTTGATATTGCTGTGATTCAAGATATAAAGAATGATGCTTTCTTATTTTAACTTTTGCTAACTGGAGCCCTTGGCCAGAATCCGTTCAGCAGCATATCATGACCAGGAACCCCAGAAAAGCTGATCAAATGCGTTTGGCTCACACTTCTGCCATCCCCTAGTATAGAGTTTTGAGCCCAGTTGCATGCTGTACCATTTTTCTTATGGTTCTATGCACTGTGTAGCTTAGAACATCAGCAGAATTTGCCTTCATCATAGTTCTAGAGGTTGAAGTATAAATGAACAAGGCACGTCAGGAGAATCATTTCAGTGATCCTCTATCCTTATACCTTTCTAGTTTCTTTTTGTTTTTTTGAGACAGGGTTACCTTCCTAGTTTCTGAGGGTGGCTGTTACTATTGGTGTTCCTTGACCAATAATAACATTCTTCAAATTCTATTTCTACAATTTTCATGGCTTTTTCTCTGTGTGTCTGGGTCCTCGCATGCTTTTTTCCTTATTGGGAAAGATTCCATTTGGAGTAAAGGTCTACTTTAATCCAGTAGGGACTCGTCTTAATGAATTAATCTGCAACAACACAATTTCCAAGTGAGGCCATATTCTTATGTCCTGGAGATTGGTTTTGATGTATTCTTTTGGGAGAACAGAATTTAACTCTTTATAAGTGACTGTGTTTATTTTCAGGCCAGGAGTCTGATCCCCACCACTGAAGAGTCCCACGTTTTCATATCTAATGGCAATTTTCATGTCTTCATAATAGCCTGCTTTTCTATGGCATGGACACAGCACAATGCATCTGAGAGACGGGTTTCTCTGCTTGCCAGCATTCCTATGATGAAGAATCGGTGTTTATCTAGGTGAACAGAAACTACAGCTTCATATGACTATTCCTAGAGCTACTCTGTGTCAAGGCTGATCTGATGAGATAAATCTATGTCATTCTTTGATTCCTTCATTTTCATGTCCTATGATCCTACTGGAGTTTTCCAGATTTGTGACTTTTTTTTTAAAGTAGGATTTCCCAGGATAACATCCATGTCTATACCTTCAATTACAACTATGTAGCACGAATCTTAAAAGGTCTTATTAATAAAAACAAACACAGAGCCAGGTACTGGGGTGAAGGCTGAAAGATCAGAGAAACAGAACAAGCCACAGCTGTCCTCACCTCGCCAACTTCTCAGCTGATGTTGTTTCCTCAAACTGGAAGCTTCTAAATGGATCTCAACTGAACTGCTGCTAGAAGCCTAAAAGCTTAATAACGGCTCTAGTTCCTGGTCCTCATACCTTATATACTTTTCTGCTTCCTGCGATCAATCACTTCCTGGATTAAAGGCATGTGCCACCATGCTTGGCTGTTTCCTGTGTGGCTTTGAACTCACAGAGAGTTCATGGATGGATCTCTGCCTCCGGAATGCTAGGCTTAAAGGTGTGTGTGCCACCATTTTATGGCCTCTATGTCTATCTAGTGGCTATTCTGTTCTCTGACCCCAGATAAGTTTATTAGGGTGCACAATATATTGGGGGACACAATATCACCACACCACTATATGCTAATGGTTGCCTCATTCATATCTCTATTATTTTATGTCTCAACAGCCTGACACTCCATAGCAATGAACCTCAGGTGGTTCTTCTTCTCCTTGTTCTTCTTCCTCCTCTCTACCTTCTCCACCATCACCACTATCTCCTCCTCCTCATCTCCAATCTAACTTCTATTTCTCTTAGAAGCAGAACCTTAGGTCTCCTTCTAGAATCTTGTTTGTGGTAAATCTATGCATATTCTATAGCTCTTTAATTTTGATCCATTCAACTTTTTCAGTAATTTTCTGACCCTTTCTAAGCATCCAGTTACTGTATCATGTCTGGCCAGCTTTCTTCCCTAGATCATTGCAGTGTCTTTCTTATAGGCCATACTTTTTGATGACACATCCTAGTGGAATGACTATCGCACACAGTATTTAGGTTGATACTTTTAACTTGCATTTCTGAACACACCTCTTCATTTCTTAAAATCTATCATCAACACCTGCTTCAACTGGAGTGAACTGTATGCTGTTTCCTGGATACAGTATCTATCCTAGGAATAGTTCATATTCCTAGGCCTCTTCTACTAAAGTTTGGAATAAGCTTCCAACATATTTTCTCCCGCCAGCATATAAATAGGCCCCTTAACATTCTTCTGAATGATACCACCCTAAGGAAATCTACATAATGGGATTGCATTCTAATTGAAAATATTTTGGAAGACTCAGATTATTTGAATTAAACTTATCTTTCACTTTTATCAATCAATATTAGATCATAATTCTCCTTTGACCATTGCACAATTGGTTAGGAAGATTAATTGCATTAGTACAGTTCTTCTGTTCTACTTGGAAGTGGATTGAAGCTGGACTAATGCTGTTCAGCCAGCATTTCCACTGATTAATTATTGAAAAGTATGGCCTAAAAATTGCTGCTCAAGAACAGTTTCATTTCAAATGGAAACATGCTGTACTGAACAGTAAACAGTGGAGATGATGGAGGCTGTCTGGAAACTGAACTGAAAGTCAGCTAATCATTCACCAATTTGGGGCTGTCATAATGACTGCATTACCTGCGTGAACTATGGTGTTGTGAAATGGAGCTTGGTTATATGGACTGTCTGACCTCTGTGTCATCAGTTGTACAACAGTCTGATTGATCACTCTGTAACTGGCCTAAACTATCTGGAAAATGATCAATTTTCTGTCATGTCTAATCCTGTTCATATTATAATGCAGGCAATTGCTTTGACTGCATTATGTGTAGGTCTCCATCACGGGTGAACAAGGTCACTGTAATTGGAGATACATTCAATCATCTCATCGTGTGGATAAGGGGGATTTAGATTTAAACATTGCCTTAAAAATGAATCATTTAATTTAATCAGAGTATCTGTAATTTAAGTGGTTGTACTTCTCTCAAGTGCTCAAAGAACCTGCTTGTACCATTTCAGTACATCCACTGCTGCTTTTTTTTTTAAATTGTGTTTTCCAGTATACCATGTATTATGCCACCTGAATAAACTTGACTCTTCTCTCTTATTCTTGGCCTATATTCTAGGTAGTAAGCATTAATTTCTAACACATAAATGTTGCTGCAACTACATGGTAGGTGAGCCAAAGAGAACTGTGTGGTATGTGATAGACTTTCAAGCCAAAGAAGCTCCAAAGTCATTGATGGCCTATTGATAGTGAACAGAGTATAAAACACTTTTATAAAAAATCCTCAAAGTCTACATTATGTTGTTGTATGGATTTTTTGCACTGGCGTCTACCCATCTCTTCCTCCAGTTGGTGCAAGACATGTCTGTGTATGAGGAAGCTGCTCTTGGTCCAATCTGTACTTGTTGTGTCTGTGTCTCAGGGAGCCTCTGAGGTTGCAGGGGGATGGGTGAGTTTGGGAGGGGGAATGGGTCTTGTAGATTGCAGAGTCCGATGGGGGGGTGTTGGTGGTGAGGACTGCCCTCAGGAGTCTTCCATGCTGGCCTGCACCTTGATATCTTGATAGAAGGAGACATCATGGGGATAGGGAGAAGCCTGGTACTAGGGAAGTTCCTAGGAATCCACAAGGATGACCCCAGGTTATACTACTAGCAATAGTGGAGAGGGTGCCTGAGCTGGCCTACCCCAGTAATCAGATTGATGAATAACCTAATGGTTATCATAGAGCCCTCATCCAGTAACTGATGGAAGCAGATGCAGAAATCCACAGCCAAGCACCAGGTTGAGCTCCAGGAGTCCAGTCGAAGACAGGGAAGAGGGATTCTATGAGCAAGGGGCATCAAGATCATGATGGGGAAACCTACAGAGACAAATGAACCAAGCTAGTGAGAATTCATAAACTTAAGACCAACAGCTGTGGGGCATGCATGGAACTGGACTAGGCCCTCTGCATAAGTGAGACAGTTATGTAGCTTGGTCTGTTTAAGCGACCCCTGGCCATAGGATCAAGATCTACACCTGGTGCATGAACTGGCTTTTTGGAGCCCATTACCTATGGTGGAACACCTTGCACAGCCCTGATACAGGGAGGAGGGGCTTGGTCCTGCCTCAACTGAATGTACCAGGCTTTGCTGACTCCCCATGGGAAGCCTTATCTTTTCAGAGGAGGGGCTGGGGGCTGGGTTGGGGGGGGAAATGTGTTGGAGGGGGCAGGAGGAGGGATGAGAGGGGGATCTGTGGCTGTTATGTAAAATGAATAAAAATTTTTTAAGAAGGAAAAAAGTGGAAAAAAATCAATAAAAAATTCTTTAGCATTTTGACTTGCTTAAAGACACTTACCCACGGTCGACAGTGGGAATTCAGGGATTGAACACAGGCTAAGAAAAAGGCTTATCATTGTTCCATAGTTTGACAGATCACTAGGATTTATTTCCTCATACAAATTGTGAGTAAAATGTTGAGTTATTGCCATTTAACTTTTATAATCCTGAACTAAGACTTTTTTGCAGAGTATATGAATAGTAGCAGTTCCTTTCAGAAGTGCTATGTAGCTAGATCTTATGATGTCTCATCTGCCACATTCTTCAATTTACTATTCCAACCATCAATTGTACTATGAACATACTTCAAAAGAGCTCTTGAAAAAAGATTCTGATAACTGGAGGCAGAGAAAGTCCACAGGAAAGAGCATAATTTTTATTTAAGACCCTGTATGCAGAAATCAAAAGCTCAAACACTTTGTGCCCAGTGATGGATACAACCAAAAGAAAGTGTACTTGAGTTATAAGAGTTACAGAGACAGTTCTCAGCCAATGTGAACCTACATGAAATTGGTACTTTAGAAATATGGTCTGTGATGACCTAAATAATGTCAGTAATACCTTAGGTCCTGATTCAAATTTAGATATGTTTTGCATCTCAATTATACAATTTATGTATTGTGATTAGTGGGTCTCTCTCACTCTCCTTCTCTCTCAAACCTCCCCCTCTTATTTTTGAAATTTTGTATACATGTATACTATTGGTAAAATTATTAAGGCCACTCCACATAGTTAAAAGGGAGTTTATTTAATGGCATAACTTACAAATGAAGGGATAGGTAGATTGCGGGTTCTGGGAAAGACGCAGCACAGTCCGGCAGTGTTCTCTGGAGAACTCTCCTTGGTCTACCTCTAGCGTCCCGGGTCCAAGAAACAAGAGAGCGTGATGCATCCTGATCTCGGGTCTTCAGGGCCCTCCCTTGGGCCCGCCTTGTAGGTGTGATAGTTACCGAAGCCTCAATGGGGGTTGGAACTTCCAGACCAAAGCTGGAATGGCTACCCACTACACCCCCTCCCTTTTTGTCTAAATAAGAAGGTTCTAATTTAATACAAGACTACATACAAAGGAATGGTTATCAAATATTGTCCAGGAGTAATGAGGGATAATGACCTAGATAAGATGGAAGTGCTGTGGATATCGCTCTATACAAATAAAACTCTGATTGGCCAATAGCCAGACAGGAAGTATAGGCGGGACTAACAGAGAGGAGAATGGAGGAAACAGGAAGGGAAGGGAGAGACTGCCTGGAGCCTCCACCAGGACAAGAAAGATGTAAGGTACCAATAAGCCACGAGCCACGTGGCAAAGTATAGATTAATAGAAATGGGCTAAATATAAGAGTAAGAGCTAGACAATGATAGGCCTGAGCTAATGCCAAGCAGTTTAAATAATGTAAGAGTCTGTGTGTTTATTTTATAAGTGGTCTCTGGGACTGGTGGGACTTGACGGGAGCTGGAGAGAAATTCTCCAGCTACAGTATACAATGTATTGTGATAATATTTTTTCCTCCAACATGCTTTTTATAGTCTTCTTCCTACTTCTATGTCATCTATCTGTCTATCTGTCTATCTATCTACTATCTATCTATCTACTATCTATCTATCTATCTATCTATCTATCTATCTATCTATCTATCTATATCTGTGTGTAGGTGTCATGTAGCCATAACTGCTGTGTGTTCTTGGTTATGAATATCACATCATATCCAGAAGACAGTGCCTTATAGTACTCCTTAACATCCTCTGGCTTTCCGAATCTTCTGGCCACCTCCTTCTGATGTTTCTTGGGCACTGGAGAGTGTGGTACTGATGTCTCACTTAGGGCTGAGTACTCAGCAGTCACTTAACCTTCAGTACTTTGACCAAATGTGTCTCTGATTTAACCATCTTCCCTTTATTTTCTTCCATCCCCTGCCCCATCCTGTTTAAACCTGTCCATGGCTAGTATTTCTACCCCTCTTTTATATCATACATGTTATATAGCTTCTTTCACCCATACCCTTCCTTATGGTAATAGCTCTTTTCTTAACTCTTGATCTTTACAAAAAATCTAAAAGTTCAAACCTAAGATATGCATGTGAGAGCAAATATACTGTGTTTGTCTTTCTGAGCCCAGGATACCTTACACAGTGTAATATTTTCTAGTTCAATTTCCTACAGGTTTTATAATTTCATTTTTATTTTACAGATGAGTACAATTTTGTTTTGTATAAGTGCCTTATTTTCATTATCCATCTATTAGTTGATGGTCATCTTTGCTGACTCCATGTTCTAGTTATGGTGAGTAGAGCAGCATGGGTGTGCAGTTGTCTCTGTCATAAGAGCTAGAGTCATTTGGATATCCACCCAGGAGTGATGTATTTTGGTCATAGAATAGTTTATATTTGTAGCTTTTGAGAGTTTACACTTCTACTGAAATTGAGTGAGGGTTCCTGTATTCCCACATCCTCATCAGCATTTGTTGTGTTTTCTCGATGGATAGATGCTTTGACTGAATGAGATAAAATGTCAGAGCAGTTTTAAATTACATTTCCCTGAGGAATAATGACGTTGGAGCACTTTTGAAAAGTGTTACGTTATTTGTATTTCTTCGTTTAAGAACTGTGCTCAGGCCTAGAGTCCAGTTTTTTTTATTGTATCATTTATTTTCTTGACTTTTAGTTCCTGAGTTCTTTGTGTATTCTATATAGCATCCCTCTTTTGGATGCATAGCTGTTGAAGATTTTCTCCCATTTCCTGGTCTGTATCTTTGTTAAATGGACAGTTACCTTCCATATACAGAAGCCTTTTTTTTTTTTTTTTTTAATGAGACCATTTTTTTTATTCCATTTGACGTAATGCCTTAGTGTCCTAATTAATTAATTCCTTAGAGTCATATTTAGAAATCCTTACCTGTGACTGTATCTTGTAGTCTACTCCCTATTTTTTCCTCTAGCAGTTTCAGTTTTGAGGTCTTTGGTGCATTTGAAGTTGCTCTCTGAAGGCTGTCTCCGAAAAAACAGTGAAGAGTTAGGTTCCAGTATACCCTGATCAAAGCTATTGATTACTGGTTTTAGATAAAATAAAAACACTTGGTCGAGTTGTATCTCTTTGTCTTCTTTATTCCTATGTGCCATGTAGTGGCTCTAACTTAATGATGTGATGATACAATGACTATGCTTCCTTTTCGCTAATGGTTTTTCCTCCTGATACAGCTAGTTGAAGTTACTGTGTATTGGGTCCTTTTTTATGGCTTCAGAACAATGTAAACTCTTCACTATCAGGCATTCATGTGTACCAGGAAGTTCCATATTTAAACTGAATGTTTGAAGCAGATGGTGTCTTTTAAAATCCTTAAAGTGCTATTTGTATCTATATTTTTTCACCTATGTGAATATAGGGTACAATATTGTCATTACCAACTTTCCAGAGAATAGTTACATTTTGTTGAATATTCTCTTTGCATAAACTGGTATGTTTGTTTTCTAATAAGAGACAGAAAGGGATTGGATCTGGTTAGGAGGGGATGTGGGAAGGAACTAGGAGGGGTAGAGGGAGAGGTAATTGTAATGAGCATATATTATATGAAAAATAGTCTATTTTCAATAAAAGCAAAACAATACAACCCCCACCTATTTGAATGGGAATAATAAAGGGACTTTTTCAGAGTAATATTGATTTATTAATATTTGTAATTTAGTTAAGTTGTCCAAATATTTTTGTTTCTGTTGTGGTTTGAATGAGAATGGTCCTCAAAGGCTCATGTATTTAAATAGTTCTAGCTGTGGAACTATTTGGAAAGGGTTAGAGGGTGTGGTCTTGTTGGAGAGGGTGTGTCACTAGGGGTGAGGTTTGAGGTTTCAAAGACTCTTGTAACTCCAGTGTCTATCTCTGTCTCATTTGTGTGGATCAACATGTCATCTCTCAGCTGTTCCTTTGCTCAGCAGGAATGGATTCCAACACTAAGCTAAATCCTAACAATAAGCCAAATTAAACACTTTCTTTTATAAGTTGCCTTGGTCATGGTTTTTTTTTTATCACAGCAACAGAAAGGTAACTAAGGCAATTATAGTTTTTTATGCACTGAATGTACAAAGGTTACTAAGAAACTCTTTGGCTTAAAAGGAGATTGTATGCTTGTTTGGAGCATAAAATACATAGGATTTATTAGTGAAAGTTAGGAAGTAATAATGCCAGGTATTCACCTAATAAAACAATGAAAAATTTCCAATTTCATATTATTTTTAGTGACTACCAGTGAATGTATTTCTTTTTTGTCGAATTTCATTTTTGAGATCAGTATATAATTCTATTTCTCCCTTCTCTTTCCTCTCTTCAAATCCTCTCATATACCCCTACCTTCCTTCTTTTCTCACTAATTGTTATTGCATGCATATATGTATGCACATATATATTCCTGAATATTACCTGTTCACTCCTTATAATGTTACTTGCATGTATGTTTTCAGGTCTGGCTGTTTGACAGTGGACAACAAATTGGTATGCTTTTTCCTGGGGAAGACCACTTCTCTTGATCTCAGTTTTCCTCAGATGCCAATAGTTCTTAGTGTAGGCTTAAGGCCTCATGAACTTTTCCCCATTCACTTGCACCACTGATGTTTGATTCTATAAGACAATGTGTTTGTCTACACACATATGTCTGAGGGGTGAGGTAGTATTTTTTTTTAAACTTTATTAACAGAAAAGTTGCTTTCATAACAAAAAGGAGCGTGGTTATACTTTTTTTCAAAATGTAAAATTTTAAGTATGGATGAATAGGATATGCTCATGAAAATTCATTCATAATAACAACTAACAGGAAATAATTGCTAACTTACAAAAATTAATTTCTAAAATTTAATAATTATTTAAACACATAATCTGAAGAGTAAAATGATCAAAATATATCACCTCATACTGTGTCTGATGCTTTCTATGTTCTTGGGTTTATGTACATGTATCTATACATAGGAACAATCATGTAGTGACATTCTACTTTTATCTCTTTCCAATTTTTCATTCATTGATATTGGATTCATCATTTAAAATCCACAATGGGATGTATGTGCATTCCTCAAAAGACATTGGTTAGAATGGCCGTGTTTAAATTGACAATAGATGTATATTTGGAAAGAAGATTCCAGTCCACCCCTGATGAAAATGTAAATTTACATAGCCAGTTTAGAAAACAGTATGTTTCTTCAAAAATGTAAAAGCAGAGCTCTAATAGGCTCTCATCATGTCATTCTTGTGAGCATTTCCCAAAGAAATAAAATCAGTGTTGTGGAAAGCTATCTGCACTATCATTAGTGACCATAGCTCAAGAGACAGAATTCCTGTAACTATTATTTGATGCTTTAATTAAAAAGAAACAGTGTGGTACATATAAAACAGAATATTTTTAAGCCTTAATATTGGACTGAATATTTTCATTTATGACAACTTAGGTGAACCTGGAAGACATGCTAAGTGAAATTAGTCAAATGGAAAAAAAAGTAATGCCATGTGATTTCAGTGTAGTCTAAAATGTGCTCAAAGAAGCAGAGTGGGATAACTGCCAGGAAATGGAGTAGAAACTGGGAGGATATTGGAGAAGGGGTAGAGAGTTTTCATTATCTTAGATGACTAGGATTTAAAGACAATGTATAATATAGTGATTATAATCATTGCAGCAGCATTACTTGAAGTCTGCTTAAGATCTTAAGTGTTCTCTCCACATACACAAATGACGACTACAAGAGGTGAGGCATATCTAATCATTGGATATGCTGATCATTTCACAATGAATAGATGAAATATTGTTATATATTTTAAATCTGTATAATTTTAAAATTGTTAGTCATACCTTAATGAAGATGGGGGTGCTATTATTTGTTAGACAAACACCAACATATCACTGACATAGAAACCTCAGCCTCTTTTTTTTTTTTTGTTTCAAAAGGTAGCGGAAGCTCAGCCTCATTAATATTCAATTTCTTTAGTCCAAATTTGTCATTTCTCACCTTGCAGGGCTTGAATGAAGCAGATGGCAAATCTGTGAACCAATTAATCACTATACTCAGAGCTGTATTTTGTATCTACTAGAAACTTAATATAGAAAATAATACTAATCAGACTAAAACTTGCCAAGTCAAGCTACAGTATGCAGAATCTACCTTGATAAAGGCATAGTTTTAGAGAAACTAAGTGAACCCAGGATTGAAATGGGCAGGAAGGAGCAGTTTGCTGTCTTACCAGCCTGGTGAAGGTCTGGGTTAACTGAATATTCACCGTATATGAAATCTCGGTGATTATTCTGATGCTTTTCAAATATTAGACTAAGTTAAGGATGGTCCATCAACAAATAAGCATTTGGAAGACCAACATACAACTCTTAGCAGTTCATTAAATGTCTTTTGAAATAAATTCAAAGTTCAGAACATGAAAATACTTTGTATATATACTTTTAGACATCTTGCTGCTAAATGTTGAATATGTTTCTTCTACTGTACTAAATCCTCTATAATTATTAGTTGACATTTATTTTAGACCATGATATTTTTCTCAATGAGAAAAGCTTAACAGAAGAGTTGATAGCAAATAATATACATACTAAGTATGAATATGAATAAGATTCAGTTTCAAATGAAGACCCAAGATACCCGACCAATAATTAACAGAGGAAAGTGAATGATAAATGTTGAACTTGAACCAGACCAAAGAACCAGGTGAGCCAATGGCACATTTTAGCTTCCAAGGCCAACAGATATCAGTCCAGAAATAATACCATCTTAATAGAGTTGGAAGATAGAAAAATGGCAGATATCTCGTGGGGATGGAAGGATGCAGGAATTCTCTCTTCAGGAGGAGCTTTTGTGGGCTATAATATTTATGTTATCGGTGAATTTAGGGAAGCCTATTCGTGAAGGTACTTGTGTTGGCTTGAATGAGAATGATGCCCACACACTCATGTATTTGAATACTTGGTCTCTAGTTGGTGGAACTATTTGGGAAGGATTAGGAGGCATGGCCTTGTTGAAGGAGGTGTGTCACTGGGTGGGGGTGAGCTTTGTGGTTTCAAAACATTCAACCATTTCCAGTTAGCTCTCTCTGCCTCCTACTTGTGGATAAGAATGTAAGCTTGTAGCTGCTGCTTCTGCACCATGACTGCCTGCCTACTGCCATGCACCCTGTCATGATGGCCGTGGACAAATCCTGAAACTGTAAGCCCCCCAAATCTTTCTCCTATAACTTGCCTTGATCAAAGAGTCTTATTACAACAATAAAAATGTAACTAAGGCAGTATACTTTATTCAGTCTACAAATTTTAAAATTTTAATCTCATTTAATATATACTACCCAACACATATACTACCCAATTCTTCACTTATACATACCATCACTTATATCTGCCATCTCTCAGTGATGTTTCTCTAGAGAACTGTGTTACTATTTGCTTAACAACATTTTTTTCTAGATTATTCTAACATTGTACCAAAGCTAGTTTTCTTATTAAACTATACCCCACCTTGGATAGTTCCTTGTTTTCTGAAACTCACCTTAAAATCACTCATACAGAGGTATAAAGTCTATAAATATGTTCCTGTAGAAATATTCTTCTTCTGAACATGACAATGAATCTGTCAAGATTGTACTCTCCCCATACGATAGTAAATCCAATCATAGCTTTGTTCAAAGTTTTTTTTTCTGATAGTCTTAAAGATCTTCAGATGAGCCTTTACTGGATATTGTACAGCTATACTGATTCAGTAAATAGTTACTGCATACAAGGCATATGCTAATTGTGGATATCAGAAAGAAACATAGTGTAACTTCAATGTTCTAATAGAGCTTAGATATTAGGTTGGATTATAAACAAGTTTCAAAAACCAATATTTATTTTTTTCCAAGTCCTGACCTCTCCCTATAGAGAGATGAGAGTTGTTTTTACCAAGAAAAGACCTAGGCAAATCCTTGTCTTCACCTTGGTTTTAGTTGATTTGAGAGTCATTAATTCAGAGGCCACACACCTGAGGATGATGATGTTTTACACTGGCTTTCGCTAGGGTGACATCTTTGACTATTCAACAAATGTGGGAGAGATATATGCATGGAAACCGTGACTTTGAGTTGTTCAGAGTCACTCTCAGTAGAGAGGTTAATGTTTGAAAGGTTGATTTTGTTATTGGATTCCACAGAAGCTGTTTTTTCCAGTAACTTTCCCTTGTCCTCTATTGTAAAGTTTTCCTCTTTTTCAAGTTGCCTTTTCCTTTTATTCTCATCCTCCAAAGTAGAATAGCTTTTCACTACTCTTTCCTGTTTCCCAGTGAAAAAGAATCTTTTCGCATCCTGATAATTAACTAAAACTAACTATTCCTGGGAAGAACCGAAGATAATCCATGAGACATTTTAATCAGTAATTATGTAAATCAGATTTACAAAATCCAGGATATCTTATGACATATAGATAAAGGTGAGCAGTCAATGCATTAGGAGCAGACCACTCTACATTAGTAACTGTACTGGTACCTGGTTATATGATCTGCCTTCTTATGACTCCTTATATGAACCCTTTGTCTGAAACCCCAAGGGAAGATACTCTTTGTTGACAGAAACCTCCCTGGTCTTTAGTTTGATGGATTTCCTTGATCCAACCACTACTCTTCAAGGCCCTTCTCAAGTTAAGTTCCTTGTTACAGTTGTATAACAATGTACTCACACATAACAATACTACTCACTATGTAGTCTAGAATGGACTGTAATAATTTATTAGTTAAGTCTGTCAAGTTGTTATTACTTATGCAATCTTTCACTTATTTAAGTACACATCTCTACCCTTTTTTTTTTTTACCATGTGATTATGAATCTAGTATAGTTCACAATATGTAGATCTAGTGGACCTGTAATATTAAAGCCATTGCCATTAGGTTCATACAGATACTAAAATGAATCCTGCTTGGTCTCTGATAGACCATGGGCCATTGGCAATTAATTTCCATGCTTGTAAGGATGATAATACAAAAACTCACATTAAATCAGTACCATGCTTTTGTTGCCAAGGTAATCCAAAAGGAATCAATCTTATTAAAATTAAGGATATAGTCTCATGATAGGTTATAAAAAAAAGGAAATTGTGACATGCTTCTCAGAGTAACTGTTTCCATATAAATATCTCCCCTACATTTGTTCACAAAAAGGCTCTCAGCACGCAGAATTGATCTCATCACTCATTTATAAAGAATGCTGAGGATTATGGAAAGTAGCAGGTGTAGGGAAGGGAGAAAAAGCAACTGATTGACATGCCCTTGCCTACCCTGTGTATTCATTTAAAAATAACTTAAAGCATATACATAGCTAGATTTGAAGTGAGATGGAAATTGGTGAGAGCAATTTTTTTTTTCAATGCCCTTACTGTTTTCATACTTGAATTCAGAGCCACAGGTAACTAGCTTAAGTATAACTAATTGTGCCTACAGTTAGTTCTACAGAAAGACAGTGGCCAGTGACCTAGCCAACTAACTAATTACACAAGGGGACAATTAGATCAATATAGAATTTTTGTTGGGAAACTTTGTTTTTTGAGTGGTTGGGGAGTCTCTTGAGGCATGTCCAGATCTTTCAGGCGAGATTTGGCCTTGATTCTGTATTAGTCCTGCACTATAGCTTAGCATCCCTGTGCTAAAAAACTGGAACATTTCATATCTGTGTTACAAAGGAAGCCCTTTTTAAAGACTCACATGTAGATGAACATATCTGGCTTCATTCTCTCATGAAATGAGTGTAACTAATTAGAGTAGCGAAAGCGTTAGCTTTTATTACAAGAGTGTGTTAATGCAGTTGCTTTAGTTCGCCATTATTCCTTAATAAGATACAATAAAATCACCATAATGCATGTAAACAACTATCCTCTCTGGGATAAAAATGGATTAATGACATATTTTGTGTTTATAGAAACAAACGCCATTTAGCAGCTATTCCTCTGGGGAGGTTTTTCTTAACCAGTAACCAGGTATTTATTTTAGACCTGAAAAACATAGTTAATAATACTGAAGGGTTATTAGTGCAATAGGATACTTATGATCCTTGCACAATGAAGAAAGCAGGTTCATTTAAAAGATTAATAAAGGAAATTTGCATATTTATATGGAACTGATGGCTTCCTGTCTTTCAAAGTTTAGGGTTATTTTTAATTATACATTTCCTTGCTGACTGGGATTCAACAAAGGAGATAAGGCAATTGTCATTTCTGAATTGGAAACCTAAATTATTCTTTAATAACAGTCTTTTGAACAGCAAGACAGGAAAATTCACAGGTAGTAAGAAAGCATTAACAACTTAATTAACTTTGCCTTAAAAGTCCTGTGTGAGCAGATCATCATAGGCGAACCTACTGCCCATGAATTCTGCTGCTTTATGCTCATGAGGGATTAGGCTGTACCCTTTACAGTGGACAGGGCAGACATTGATCTCCCTTTATTTTTTTTAATAAAAATGGCACTGTCTAGTTGACAGCAAATGTAGGACTATGTAACAGGCCAGCATTAGTGTCCTGTTGCTGCTGTCACAAACTCTTATGTGTGGCAGCAACACTGCTGGATCTTATGGAAGTTCTTTTTTGAAGGTTGTGAGGGTTATTTGAGAATGTTTTTCCTTTTAAAATACTTTCTTTGAAACAACTTTTTTTTTCATACAATATATTATCATCAAGGCTTTTCTTTGAGAATTTTTTCTTTTGCTTCTTTTATTTATTTTTTTTGTTTTCATTCTTCCAGAAAATTCTTTTTTTATTTTATAATTAATTTAATTTTACATATCACCCATGGATTCCCCTATCCTCCCTCCTCTCGCTCCCCTGTCCTCCCCCCCTTTCATCCCCCATTCCCATCTCCTCCAGGGCAAGGACTCTCCTGGGGATTCAGCTCAGCCTGGTAGATTCAGTCGAGGCAGGTCCAGTCCCCTCCTCCCTTTACCCAGGCTGAGCAAAGTGTCCCAGCATAGGCCCCAGGCTCCAAAGAGCCAACTCATGCACTAAGGACAGGTCCCAGTCCCACTGCCTGGGGGCCTCCAGAATGTATTTTGATCATCTGCCCCTCAAGTCTGTAACTGGAAGTTTTTCTATGTCCTGCCTAGCCACAGCAGTCCCACAGCCTGCTTATAAAATAATCATTCAGAGGCTTATATTAATTATAACTGCTTGGCCATTAGCTCAGGCTTATTACTGACTAGCTCTTACACTTAAATTAACTCATAATTCTTATCTATGTTTAGCCACATGGCTTGGTACCTTTTCTCAGTTCTGCCTTGTCATCTTGCTTCCTCTGTGTCTGGCTGGCCACCTGACTCAGTCTTCCTCTTCCCAGAATTCTCCTTGTCTGCTTGCCCCACCTATACTTCCTGTCTGGCTACTGGCCAATCAGCGTTTTATTTATCAAACAATCAGAGCAACACATATTCACAGCATACAGAAAGACATTCCACAGCACAAGTCCTTCAAGATATACCCCATTTCCTACTCACCTGACTTTAGGCTCTTTTCCTTTTGTTCCCAACCATCAAGTCAATATATTGTTGGGTGTGTGGTCTTCCTCAGGAATGTGGTTAACTTACTAGATGTTACCGTCTTAGAGATATTGATTCTTCCTTTCCCAGCAGTTATCACTTGACAATAGCTCCCCAGCTAGGGGTGGGAATCCATGTCCAACTTCCCTCTCCATGCTAGGATTTGCTCTAACTTGAGCTTTCATAGGTTTTATGTTTGCTGTCACAATTGTTGTGAGTTTGTATGTACAGTTGCACTGTCATGGAAGTGACCAACCACTTTCTGATTAGATTTAAGTACCACTCTACAAGATGAAACCATTATTCTTGGGTGAAGAACCCCTGGATAGACAGGTCATACATCCTAGGGTTGAGCCTGCTATTATTGTACAAAAGAGACATAGTATTAAACCAGCTCCTAATGACATCATTATACCCATAGGTTAACACATTTCCCACCTCTCAGCAGAGAAGCTTCTACTGGCAGGAGATGGTGATTAACACAGAGACCCACAACTGGCCAAGGCAGAAAAAGAGACCTTGGAATTCTCAGCCTTCAATGCAACATCTATACCATGTCTACTGATCCCAAGGTTTAGGGATCATTGCAGAAGATTAGGTAGAAAGAGTATAAGAGACACAGGCAATGGATGACCAGAAAGCTTTTAAGGTTTCTTGAGAAACTTCTGTATCATTGACATCAAGGCTGAGTTGTCTTTCTGCTCCCACCAATATTGCCTAAGAGTCTCCACCCTTATAGCATTCTTTACGACATTTATTTTTTTGTCAAAAAATAATTCTGGGATGAGAGGTTATCTCACTGTTGTTTTGACTTATGTTTTCATGATGATTGGTGAAATTGTGCATCTTTACGCATACTTATTGATTACTGTATAGCTGGTGAAGCCCATGGCTCTTTAGCTGCTTGAAAATTATGTTTATTTTTCTGGTGTTGAGTTTCATGGGTTCTTTATGCATTCTGCATAGCAATCACTTGGTAGGTGAATAGTTTATAGATCTTTTTCTTTCATTTTGGTGTTTCTTCCATTTTAATACTTTTGATTGTTTTCTTTGATGCATGGGAGCTACTTGATTGACTAGTTTTGCATTTAGTGCTTATAGTTATGGGTCTATCTGAAAAGTTATTGGCCTTCAATGTCTTAAGAAGTTTCTTCTATCCCTCGACCTGTTCTAACCATCGAGAAAGAGGAGGGATTGTATGAGCGAGAATTGTTGAGACCAAGATTGGAAAAAGCACAGGGACAAATACCCAAACTAGTGGAAACACATGAACTATGAACCAATGGCTGAGGAGCCCCCAACTGGATCAGGCCCTCTGGATAAGTGAGACAGTTGATTAGCTTGAACTATTTAGGAGGCCCCCAGGCAGTGGGACCTAGACCTGTCCTTAGTGCATGAACTGACCGTTTGGAACCTGGGGCCTATGCTGGGACACTTTGCTCAGCCTGGGAGGAGGGGACTGGACTTGCCTGGACTGAATCTACCAAGTTGAGCTGAATCTCCAGGGGAGTCCTTGCCCTGGAGGAGTCCTTGCCCTGGAGGAGATGGGAATATGGGGTGGGCTGGGGGGAGGGTGTGTGGGGGGCAGGAGGAGGGAGGACAGGGGGGAAAAAAAGAAAGAAACAGAAAGAAAAAAAAAAGTTTCTTCTATGTATTCCTAAAATAAATTTATAGTTTCAGGTTGCACATTTGGGACTTTGATGTACTAAGAACAGATTTTTGTGGATAGTGGTGGTGGTGGTGGGGGTAAAGGATCTAATTTCATTCTGCACATACATGTACATTCAACTTTGCTGGCAATACTTACTGAACAGATTATTTTTTTCTCCACAATGTGTTTTTGAAGGCTTTGTTAAAAATTAGTTGACTATTTGAATATGGACTATTTCCTAAGTTTGGTATTATGTTTACTGACCAATTTATCTATTTTATTTCCAGTAGTCAAGGAATAATATGTCCCTACTTCCAACACAATACTTTCATTGATTATTTGGGAATTTCACATAATGTACGTTGATCATACTAACTTCCCAGTCCTCCCAGGTCTGTGCCCCACCCTTATGACTCTCCCTGGCAAAAACAAACAAACAAACAAAAAACCCAAAAGAACAAAACAAAACAAAAAAAAACAAAAACCCTCCTGTAGATGTAACCAACCGCCTTATTAAATAAGAAACACAGAGCCAATGTAAAGATGAAAGCCCAAGAGGTCAGAGCTAAGAACCTTACCTGCTTTCCGCCAGCTAGCCTGTCTCGCCCAGAGACCTCTCCAAAAAGAGGGAAGTATTTCCTGTGCGTTCGTCTTTAAATAGAATTCTGTTCTGCCTTCTCATTGGTTGTAAACCCAACTACGTGAATGCCTTGTCACTGCCTCTCTGTACAGACCTCCAGGTTTTCTATGGTTGGTATTGAGATTAAAGGCGTGTGTCTCCAATGCTGGCTGTATCCTTGAACACACAGAGATCTACCTAGTTCTGCTTACCAAGTGCTGGGTGGGATTAAAGGCGTGCACCACCACCGCCCTGGCTTTCGCTATGGCTTGCTAATAGCTCTGATCCCTAGGCAACTTTATTTATTAACATACAAATAAAATCACATTTAAGCACAAATAAAATACTACTATACCCTCCCCAAAATAAAACAACAACAACAAACAAAAACAAAACCAAGTCCAATTTTTATTGCCCTTATACTCACTGAGGCACGGTCATACTCCCAGTGGCGAGCCCCTTAAAGAAATCCAGTCCCCACATGCTCCCCCACCAGAAGCCATCAATTGTGGAAAGCTACACTTCAGTATCCTTATCACAGTTTTTAAGAGTTTTCTCCAATGGCTTCCTGCTGAGGCTGTTACTCCTTTTTGGGGGGTGGGGGGTGGAGTAGGAGGGGAGTGTTGTCACAGAAGCCTTCTAAGTCTCTCATTCTCAACTATAAGTCTTTAGTCTTTAGTCATTGATACCACTGCAAAAGAAGCTTCCTTATCCTTTACAGTCAGTGGGAGCATGGATCATAGTCTTCCATTTGGTGTCTTGTGCCAGTAGAGACAACAGACATCAACACAACCCTGTGCTGCAGCATGGGCCTCGGACACCATCATAGCCGTTGGTGGCAGCACAGACTACATAGATCAACTTAGCCTCAGAGGCAACACAAGCCATAGACACCATATGGTCTTCAGCAGCATCTCAGCCCATGGACATCAATATGACTTCAGGTAGCAGCACGGATCACTGGTATCCACATGGCTTCCATTGTCAGCTTGGACTATGGACCTCAACATGGTCTCTGACAGCAATACAGACCACATGTGGCCCTCCACACAGACCATGGATACCCTCATGGCTTTCAGTGGCAACATGGCCCACAGACATCAACATATCTTCAGGTGGCAGCACAGATAACAGAAATTCTCATAGCCTTATGAGGTGATATTTGCCACAGACATCAATACGACCCCTTCTTCAGCAGGACAATGGATGCCAATATGGCCCTCTGCGGCAATATAGGCCACATACATCAACATGAACTTGGGTAGCAACCTGGACCATGGACACTAACATGGACCACAGTTGTAGCACAGACCATGGGTGTCCACTTCATCTCCAGCAGCATCGGCCTTGGATATCATATATCGATAAGGCCTTCTGCAGCAGCCCAGGCCACAGACATGTACATAAAGCACCATAAATACTGGGCCATCGTTGAGACTCCTCTCATATATCCTGCTGTTGACCAGAGTCAGAGTGATCTTACAGCTAGGCAGAGCATCCAAGGACAGGATCCACTAGAGCTCCAGTTCACAAAACATCTCCCCAACCTCAACACAGGCATCCTGAGGCTCACAGGCATGACCACCGTTGTACTTGCAGCCTGCTGACAGCTCCTCAGGCACACACTTCCCTTCTTCCAGCAGGGTGATCAGCAGCAGCAGCTCCAGTGGCTCCATGCTGCAGGCAGGCCTGCAGGCCAAGGACCAGCCCTATTCAATAATGCCATGCTCTTCGTCCACTGTGCCTGTGTTCCCATATAGCTTCCATACCCTCTGCTACCATGTCTGTAGTTTGGGCATGCTCCCCAGTAAGTGCAGCTCTGCTCCATTTTTCCTTTCGATTTCTTGGATTCAATTTTTGAAAGCATCTTCCCATAGGACCTGCCTTCTTTTTCAGTTGTTCTGGGGATATCACGGGCTCTGCAGACTCCCCCACCACTGTGTCCCCCCTTGAAGTCTCCATGGGGGGGGGACGGACTCTCAGGCTCTACAGAGCTCTGCAGTAGTGTGAAGGGTGCTGGCAACAGCCACCATGTTTGATCATAGCCATATTTTGAGCCTCACAGAGCAACTTCTGGATGTGTAGCCAGGAATAATATATTCTTCTCTTTGGATTTTTTTCTACCTTCTGGGTCTTTTAGGGTTCAACATGACCTGTAGATTTATTACTATTATTTTTTTAGAAGAAAGTCATTGATATTTTTCTGGGAAATTATGGTGAATATATCAATTGTTTTAGAGGTTAAGGTGTTTTAACAGTATTAATACTTGTGGTACATAAACAAGATATGTATTTTTATTTTCTGGATGTGTGTGTTAAAATGCTTTATCTTATTTGCCAGTCTTTTGATTAAAATTCCTAAGTAGTTTTATAGCTACCATAAATGGCAATATTTTCTGAATTTTTAAAACAAGTCCTCTGTTGGTGTATAGGAACACTATAGTTAGGACACAGAGATGACTCAGTGGAAAAGGCACCTCCCACAAAACCTGATGGCATGAGTTCAGTTCCTGGGCCCCTCATGATGGGATGAGAGAACTGACTCCAACGACGTCTCCTTTGACTTCCACATGATCTCTTTGGCATGTACTCAACCACACACATATGTGAACACACATACACAAAATAAATAAATTAACTGATATTTTAAAATGCTATTGTTATCCATGCATTTCCCCCCAATATTTTTTCAAGGTCCCTTTATTCAGACTGGCAAGTGGCCAGCACATTGCCATTATGTACAGCAGGATCTGGGGACATCTGAAGAAATGACAGACCAATGAGTTTTGATTCCATTGTTGGGGGCCAAGTCTTAGGAAGTATTTAAAGAGATTAAATGGGGAGCACCGAAAAAAGCACATACTGATAGCCACTGCAGTCTCTGAAATGAAAGTCATATGTCAACAATTTTTTCCCTCTTTAAGGAAAGCAAATGAACTCTTTAAAATTCTCTAAATTTCCAGATAATGTCTGTTAAAGTTTTACTTGGTGAATTCACACACATAAAGAAGCTGTTCTTAAAATTGGAGAAATTCTGAGGATAAGGATTAATTCATTAGATTGATTTTAAAATGAGAAGGGATCAAGGAGATATATCTCAAGACCAGAATGTACAAACCTCCACTGTACCCATCAGCAGCATCAACTCTATATTTCTGTGCATTTACTATGTGGACTTTTCCCATAATGCAGCAAAAAAGTAAATCCATGAATTTCAAAAATACATAGATGAATCCAAATCAGTATTATTTTTTTATTAATCTAAGTACACAGAGAACTAGACAAGCAGAGAAAAAAATATATTAAGATTGACTTGTAGGCTTCTAGTAGGGAGAAAAACAAGTTAGGGTTGAATTGATGAGCAAGGCCCCTGACCCCATGAAGGGAAAGGGTGGCCTGGGCATTTTCTGAGCCCATGAAGGTCTGCAATGGATGCCATCCAGTGTCCCAGTTCAGGTGAAAGTCGGAGAGAGATGGAAGGCAATCTGGATCAGACACAAATGGTTTACCAGAAGCAAGTATAAAACAAACCAAAAAAAAAAAAAAAAA
>CABHPP010110625.1:0-29109 GCA_902168425.1 Peromyscus attwateri
GGCCGTTGAGCTCGGCACTGCGAGCAGAGGACAGTCAGAACTGGGAAAAGACAGAGCACGGGGTGAAAGATTTGCATTCAAAGAAGCACAAAATTACAGTGGAAAGAGAGAGAGAGAGAAGCAGACATCCAAAGCATACAGAACTCAGCCAGCCGCTGTGTGTGGAGGGGGGCTGAAGACACCAGAGCCAGAGAGGATGCGAGAGCTGGAAAAGCGATTTGAGAAAGATCACCTAAGACTGATTTTTTTCTGTAAGAGACAAACATTATTAAAGTTATCTCTTTTTTTTTCTCGTAATTTGAACTTAAAAATGTGTCTTTTTTTTTTTTTTGAGACTGCCTTTCATACAGCCCAGGCAATCCTCAGACTCTCTATGTAGCTGAGACAGTCCCTGAATTCCTGATCCTGCCTCCCTATCCCAAATGCTAG
The DNA here is from genome assembly GCA_902168425.1 of Peromyscus attwateri. Taxonomy (NCBI): domain Eukaryota; kingdom Metazoa; phylum Chordata; class Mammalia; order Rodentia; family Cricetidae; genus Peromyscus; species Peromyscus attwateri. The sequence continues at coordinate 430 of CABHPP010110625.1, forward strand.
GATCACAAATGTGTGCCATTACACCCCACACATGAATTGTATGCACATGTGTGTGGTGGCTGCAAGTGCACACATTTAAGAGGGTGTGTGGAGGCCAGAGGACAACCACGGGTGTCTTTCTTAGTGTACCATCCACCTCTTGTTTTGCGACATGGTCTTTCACTGACCTGGAGCCAAGCAAGCTAGGCGGGCTAGCCTGTGCTCCCTATTCCCTGGAATCTTCCTGTTTCCATCTCCCCAGCATTTGGGTTGCAGGTGGGAGCCTGTAGTACCTGGATTTTGGGGGGTTGGGGGCTTTTGTTCATTTGTTTGCTTGTTTGTTTGTTTTGTTTTGAGACAGAGTCTCACTCTTTGCTCTGACTGTAGACCAGGCTGGCCTCACAGGATCCACCTTCCTCTGCCCCCCAAGTGCTGGGACTAAATGCATGCCCTCCACGCCCATCCCTGTACCTGGCTTTTCTATGTGGATTCTGAGATGGAACTCAATTCTTTATGCTTGCAAGCTAACCACTTTACCGGATGAGCTATTTCCTCAACCCTAGAATTACTATTCAGGATGTTTTTACATCCCTGCAACTTTGAGAAGCATGCGCCTCCTTAGAAATCTGTTGTCCTCTTCTGCCACCTTGAAGACGCTTGGTTTGCAGCCTGAGCAGGAGCCTCCCACCTCGTGCCTCAGCCTCCCAGGAGACCTCTTCAGATTTTCAAGGTCCTGCTCTTTCCAAGGCTGCTGACCTGGGCGGTGCCCCATCACCACCACAAAATGGCGAAATGGACGCTTAATTCTGTCCCCACCTCAAGATGAGACCCGCTGCTTTCAGAGACCAGCAGTTTGAAGTCAGGATGATCCAAGTGGGACCAGAGTCAACTGTTCAGCTCCTCTGGGTGACAATAGACTAATGACTCACAACTAAGATGGCAGTGGGTGTGTCCATTGTGTGAAAGGAACCAGTGCCAGGCATTACAGCCACCTCATTCTTGTCTAGTAGCAGCTTCTCAGCTCTGCCCCGAACTGTCACACCTTGCTATCTGGGACTTCTGTGTGTCATCCTGACTCTCCCTCATCCATCCACTGAAGGTCCTAATCCAACAGCACTCCACGCTGCTGGGGTCCTTCTTCCTTGCTTTGGCTACCACTGCTGATACATCTCCAGGAGCTCTTTAGCACAGTCCTTGAGAAGGGACTTTCTCAGCCTCACACAGTCATTTCGAGCTGAGCCGTGCTGTGTGGGGGAGGCTGCTTTGCCATACAGAAGATTGAAGGGCGTCCCTCGCCTCTACCTCCTAAGTGCCAGCAGCCCAGGTATGACTACTAAAAATGTCTACAGTCATTGCTAAATGTCCCCGGGAGGAAAAAAAAAATCACACCCAGGGACACAGTATTAGATTGAGTTGTTTGGGTGTGTTCTCCATATCCTCCTTGCTAGATTCTCTGCTACAGAGAAAGGACCTAAATTCTGCAGCTGCTGTGACCATGCCCATGGCTGGACAGACAATGACTGGGTCATGCCCTCATGGCCCTGTTGGTCATTGAAATGGAAGCATCCTGGAACCTCAGCTCTGTAGCTGGATCCAAAGCTCTCCTGAATGGCAATGGAAGGCATACATCAGGAATATGGAAGGAAATCTCCATATTCAAGCCCACACAGGTGAGCACACCCATACACACACGTGCACACATGCATAACACACACACACACACACACACACACACACACACACACACACACATTTCAATCACCTCCCCACCCCTAACTTCAGACAACCACTAATCTAATCTACTCCCTCTCTTCATGCCTTTGCTAATCCTGGACACTGAATACAAATGGGTTTCTAAATTATGTGTTTTTGTGTTTAGATCTTTCCCTAAATCTAATATTTTCTAAGTTTACCCTTGTAATATCAGGACTTTGACCCCCATCTCCATTTTTTAGTACTTCAGTACTTTTTATGGCCAAGTAATATTTTGTTTTATGAATATGCAATACTTTCTTTATATATTCACAAGACAGTGGGTGTTTAGATAGTCAATTTTAAATAATTGTACTGTGTTCATTGACATGAGAGCTTTATAGTGAGTATAGATGTCCCCTTCTCATAGTTATAGACCCAGGAATGGATTCTTAATGCCATGTAAAAAGTTTTCAGTTTTCCATAGTGGCTGCCTCACTGGCATCTCACCAGAAGGATATGAGGACTGCAGTTTGCTATGTTCTTGTCTGTGCTTTGCAATTACCTCTTTCTATTGTATAGGGACTGGTATTTCATATGGACATGCCCTGCATTACAGAAGAGGAAATTATGGCTAACAGAGGTGAAGTTCCCTGCCGGCATTAGCTCATAGCTGGAGGTGAAGCCAAACTTCCCAGCAGCGCCTACAGATCCGCGTTGTTTCTTACAGCAGGCAGCTTCCACCTGAGCGGATAGTCAGTGCCTGTTGCATTTCTGAAGTTGCACAGGTTCCCAGTGGTGATGATCCAGCAGCTATAGCCTGTCCACCTACTTATCATCCCCTCTCCCTGTCAGCCTGGAGCTGGGGCCCAGTGATGGGCCTACTGTGTGCCTGGCCCAGAGCCAGGAGACTGAGGAAGGCCTGGTGCCTGTTTTCCAAGCTGTCCTAACTTCTCAACATGTACCAAAAAGAAGGTGAACTCGCACCTATTGGTTGGATTGACAGTGTCCAGAGAGTCAAAAGCTGCTGAGAGATTGGGGGTGGAGGACGGACAGGGACCCCAGGCCAGAGCAAGAGGATTGATGCCAAATCAAAGTACATGAACAGAAAGAGACAGCAGAGCCAGAGGAGTGGTCGAGCTGATCTCTTTCTGCTGCTGCTGTTTGAAGCAGGGTCTCTCTATGTAACCCAGGCTGGTCTGGAATGCCTTATCTTCCTGCCTCAGCCTCCAAGTACCGGGGTTACAGCATGGACTACTTGTCCTTCTGGCTGGCCTGGTTCTGGGGCTGGGGTTTACTAAGTATCTAAGGAGAGATTAAGGGACAGAATCAAAGAAAGAGTGAGGAGGGAGAGGAGAGGGAGAAGGAAAAGAGAGGAGAGGAGGGGGAGGAGGGAAAGGAGAGGAGGGGATATGGGAGAGGGAAGGAGGCCCTGCCGGTCAATGAAATAGCTCCAGACCTTTCAGAGTCCACACATTACAGAGTGAGGCCCCTTGTGTTACGAGGTCAGCATTGGTGTTCTCATTGTCCAGACAAGGAAACAGAGGCTCAGAAAGATGGAAGAATCTGATGTTCTGAGGATGCACAGCTTGAAATCTGTATGACTTTGAGGCCTGTTCCCTAGTAACTGAGGGATGCTGTGTCAGGGGGTGGACAACTCATCAGGGCCACTGAAGGTGGCACACTGGGTGGCTTTCCTTGGAAAGTGCAGAGTTTGGGAACTGGAAAGGTGTGTGTGTGTGTGGGGGGGCTGCAGTGATTTCAGACTGTTGGGGTGGGAGGCTTTACACTTCCATTTCCTCTCAGCTGCTGCTGTGTGCTTATTTGTTTATTCTTTTTTTTTAAACAAGAAAAAAATGTCAATGAATTTTTAATGCAGTTGAGCTTGAATGTTTGACCAGTGACTCAGAAAGACCTGGGAGTGATAAAGCCCACACAGTAGACAGGACACTGCTGGTCCCTATTACACACACAGCTTGCCTCCCTGTCCCCTCCTTCCCCCTCCCCTGATTCTTCCTTTGGTAGTTTAAATGAGAATTATCCCCCACAGGCGCCTGTATGTGGACACTTGGTTCTTAGTTGGTGGTGCTGTTTTGGGGAGGTTGTGGAACCTTAGGAGGCAGAGCCTTGCTAGAGGAAGTGCATCACTGGGGGCGGGCTTTGAGTGTCTATAGCCTCATCTTACTTCTGGTTTGCTCTTTTGGCATCCTGCTTGCAGTTGAAGATGGGAACCATCAGATTTTTATTCCACCATGCCCACCTGCTGCCATGCCTTCTGTCTTAGTTAGGGTTTACGATTGCTGTGAAGAGATACCATGACCACAGCAACTCTTATAAAGAAAACATTTAATGGAGGGTGGCTTGCTTACAGTTTCAGAGGTTCAGTCCATTATCGTCATGACAGGGAGCATGGCAGTGTGCAGGCAGATGTGATGCTGGAGCTGAGAGTGCTACATCTTGACTCAGAGGCAACAGGAAATCAAGTGACTTGTGTCACACTGAGTTAAGCTTGAGAAAAAGACCTCAGAGCCTGCCTGCCCCCACAGTGACACACTTCCAACAGAAGGTGTGGCCCAAATTAAAGGTGTGCCCTCCAGCCTCAAGGTCTGGATTAAAGGCATATGTTACCCAGCCTCCTCCAACAAGACCACACTTCCTCCAACAAGGCCACACCTCCTAATAGTGCCACTCCCTATGAGTTTGCCTCCCTCAAACTCATAGGGGGCCAATTACATTCAAACTACTACACCTTCCTGCCATGATGGACTCTGATCCTCTGAAATGGTAAGGCCAAATAAGTGCTTCCTTCTGTAAATTGCTTTGAGTCATGGTGTTTTGTGGGAAGCAGATGAAGTCCTGAGTGAATGTGTATCGCGGACATGAGCACAGTCATGTCAAGGACAGCAATGTCTCAGACACATAGGGATGGTAAGACTTTCCCTGGATCAGGCTCAAGGGAATGGCAAAGCCTTGCCCTGGTCTGAGTATGGATATTGATGAGCAGTTGACCATTAGCTAAAGCCAGTATGTGCAGAAAGTACTATAAAGTACTGTACCAACCACAGCTTCCTCATCCTGGATGCCTGCAGTCTATGCCTGCTCGCCTGCAGAGATTCCTGTATTGAGATGAGCTAGCCAGCCTTCTCGTGCATGCTGAGTTTCAGGGCTGTCGCTGGTCTGTCTTCCTCTGAGCATATGACCTACTCAGTGTCACTTGTGTCTGTCATTTATTCATCCCCATTGCCCTATTCAGGTCAAGTCCAAAGCTGTCCAGGTCACAGCAGTGTTTTATCACAGCAACACAAAAGCAACCAATGCACTTCCCTTTTCTCTTCTTCCAGAACCATCTAGAACCTTCAAGCCTATGGATGTGGTGGTGCATACCCAGTAATTCAAAACTTGGGAGGTAGAGGCAGGAGGACTTGAAGTTCAAGAGTAGCAAGCTCTCTTCAGTCCCTGGGGGATCCTACAGAGCCACCACTGTCAAGTGGGGACAGTGATGTGTTCTTTGCAGGATTAAATAACCTGGGAGTAAAAGGACTTGGGAAGGCACTCTATAACTGAGCTCTGGACAGCTTGGGTTTCGCCTGGTTCTGAAGAGCTGATGATAATAGAAAGCTGTTAGTAAAGCAAAGATGCTCACACAGGCACTCAGCTGGTACCACCTGCAGCAGCTTGTGAATGAGTAGGGAGTGTGTCCCTTAGGAACTCAAAGGGATGGAGAGCCAAACAAGATGCGTATGCATTTCTGTCTCATTTAAAGTGGTGGTACTAGGGATACCCATAAGGTATCCCACAGTGTCACGATCTCAAGATATTCTGTATTAGTTCCTTTTTTTCCCCACAAAGCCACTGTCTTAATTAAGGTTTCTATTGCTATGAAGACACACCCTGACCACGACAAATCTTACAGAGGAAAACATTTAATTGGGGCAACTTACAGTTCAGAGATTTAGTCCATTATCATGGTGTGAGGCATGGTGGCATGCAGGCAGACATGGTGCTGGAGAAGGAACCTGGAGTTCTACAACTGGATTGTTAGGCAGCAGGAAGAGAGGAGAGAGAGAGAGAGAGAGAGAGAGAGAGAGAGAGAGAGAGAGAGAGACCGGGTTTGAAACCAGTCCACCCCTCAGTGACACACTTCCTCCCACAAGGCCACGCCTCCTAATAGCGCCACTCCTCTAGAGACCGAACATTCAAAACTATGAACCTAGGGGGGCCGTTCTCACTCAAGCCACACAGACACTTGAAGGAAGATGGGTCTATTTTGCGTTTGATGATTAAGTCCATCGAGATGAGAGGTGACAGGAGCAGGAGGCAGCTGGCCACTTCGTGTCCACAGTCAGGAAGCAGAAAGACGAATGCTTTCCCATGTTTACTCCATCCAGGCCTCCAGCCCAAGGGATGGCGCCGCCCACATCTGTGGTAGGTCTTTCCTCCTCCATTAAACCTCTCTGGAAAAGCCCACACAACCAAGGTCTGTCTCCTAGAGGATTTGTACCCCCATCAAGTTGACAATCAAGATCACCCACCCCGTTGCCCCTCCCGCCCCATCACCCTTACACACGGCTTCCACCCTGTGGTCACCTCGCAGTCCAAAATGGCTACTAGACCTCCCGCCATCATATCTGATTCCCATCATGCAAAAGGAAAAAGGACATATATGAGGAGTCTTTCAGGGGAGCAGATTGGAAGCTGGCTCCAAATGTTGCTATTCACGCCTCATTTGCCATCCCTAGCCACAAGAGGCTGTAAGAATCGGTCTTTATTCTCAGTGTCCCTCAGCCTTCGAAGACAGAGAAGCACTTTTTTTTTTTTTTTAAGTAGAAACTATCTAGGGCCACCAGAAGACTAAGTTTCCAGGGAGGACTGAGGACTGGCTGCTGGGGCAGGTGGGTGTCCCTGAGTGAGTGGGGGTAGGTTGGTCTTGAAGAAGTGGGTGTTGGGGCGGAGTACAGATATGGGGAAGGGGTGCTCTGGAAAGTAGGACTGTGAGCAGAGAGGTCCAAGGCAGAAGGAAGAGAGTAGGTGAAGTGGTCTAGTCTAGAGCACCCCCGGGGGTATCTGAGGATAAAACATCCTCTGGGAAAGACAAAAAGAACAATATGATAACCGGCTGGGGACCTTGGGTGGGAAACCGCCCTGCCATCTTAGCCTCCGGAAGCCTGCTTCCTGCCTCACTTCCTCCGGAAGCCTGCTTCCTGCCTCACTTCCTCTGCTCTCACCCCATAACCTTCTGCCATGGCTGGGGAAGTCCTCTGGCCTTGTTTGGACCCCCAACATAGCTCACACCTTCCAAGCTTTCCTTGTATGAGCCTGTCCTAGGTAGCATGGCATTGTTTCCTCTACAATCTACTCAGGACACCTGTCCCTGCACTTACTGTCCTTGGAGCTGCAGACACCAACCTCTGCAGGTGGCCTTGGCTTTTGACTTTTTCTAGCAACGGCTAGATCCCAGTCTCTTTGCTCTCCCGGATCTGAGGATCCCAGGTCATTGTCATATTCCAGTTTCTTGGTGGCACCAGGCCAGCAGGGCACCTTGACCTTGCTTGGGAAGGGAGAGAGGAACAGGCCAGGCTAACCCTTATTAAGATTAGCTAAGTCACAAAATCCACCCTCCTCTATTTCTTCAATCCACATCCAGCCTTTCATGACTCACAGACCAGATGTAAATGTGGTGGGTCAGAGCCAGGGAGAAGCCAAGGATGTCTGCTACCCAGATGATCTAGTAATTTCCTTTAAGATCTGTGGGCTTTTCATACCTAGATTCTTAGCCTTGCGCCCTCAGGTGACATTCCAACACAGAAGGGCCAGTTCCCACAGAGCCAGTGGCTCACTCTGTCACATCTGTTGACAGCTAGCTGTGTGACATCAGGCCTCTGCCAGGAGACAGTTTCACAGATGAGAAATGAGGCCAGGAGAAGGGGAGCAAGGTCAGGGAAGCACGCATATGAGGCTGAGCTCCAGAGCCATGGAAAGGGCGCTGTGGCCTCCCTGTGCTTTTGAAACGATGATCTCAGGCAAGAACGAGCTGGATTGGAATAAGAGGGAAAGTTGGCTAGTAGAGTGAGTGCCCTGGAGAGTGGGTAGGGTAGAGTGGAGACAAAGGAATAGAAAAGGGGAGGAGGCTCAGTGGAAGGTCGGAAGAGCGCTCTGCAGCTTGTCGAGGACCCTCACAAACACGATCACCCCAATGCCTGCATCTGTGCCATGAAATGAGCCAGATGCTCTCACACCCATTTTGTAACTGAGAGGACTGAGGTCCTAGCAGGTGATCTGTGGGTGAGTCTCTCAGCCTCTTATCTGAACAACTTGAAGAGCATACCTGCCTCCTGTGACACTCTTTGCAGGTAACAGTTAATCTGTCCTATTTCCGTGTTGAGTGGGGGATACCCCAGAGGGAAGCCATGAGCCACTTTGAGACATAGTGACAGGACCCCTAGCCACCCTTGAGACTTCCTTTCTGTGACCCTCACCCCTGCATTCTCGTTCCTAATCCTATCTTCCTTCCCTGCATCTTTCTATCCTCTCTTCCCTGCCTTTCTTTATTCCATTGTTGTTAATTCCTTCTTCCCTGTTGTTCCTCTCTCAGTTCTGTGAGAGTCCTGGGGGCCAGAGACAGCTGACACCTCTCCACCTCCTCCTTGTGATATAGGCCAATAGCCAGACCTCCAAATTGCTTTGACATCCACTAAGGAGCACATTCCAGAAATATCCACTGTTTCCTTAGGTCCTCTGCAGGATGCGGTCAGAGCATCTGGTTTTTCCTGGAGGGGGAGAGATGCTTCTCTGGTGAACACTACCCCCCCACACACACACCATGAACACTCTGCCTGCTGCTTCTCCTGAGCCACAGCCCACATGGCCTCCTTTTTATTAAAAGCAAAGAGAAGGAGACAGAGAGAGAAATTTTAGCAATATTATTGCGTCCTGCCCCTGGCTTCACAGAAGATAATCAAGAAAGAGACTGGGAGAGCTGGCTCCGTGGCCAAGGCTGCTATTAGTGAAAGATTATTTGTTCATCAGCCTGTAAGAGTTCCCAGCCTTGGCCCAGGTAATTACCAGCTCAGGTGGCCTGCCAGGTTGGACAGAGCCCGGGGGAGGGCAGGCTGTCATTTCCAACTCACTGGCCTCCATTCTCTGCTTGGCCAAGAGGTGCCAGTGGAAGGTTAATGAAGGGTTAATTAAGACTCAGAGATTTGCTCAATGGATAAGTCATGGCTGCATAGCAGCGCAAAGGCTGAGTCTATAAAAGGTTGATGCTTCCAAGAGCCAATTCAGCTCTGCGTAGATTACCCAGGATCCCCTCTCCCCAGCACGTGCGTGCTATCTCTAGACCAGGTGCAGGCTAGGTTCATTGTTGGTTCCAGAGGCAAGCAAGCAGGCAAGGAGTGGGTGGCTCTTTGATGATCCTCTAGGACGTAAGTCTCCCACTCACCTTGGGCTCCAGTCTTACTAGCTACTTGCCTGCTCTATCCTTGGGACAGTCACCTCCTTTGGCTTTCTTTTATTTTTATTTTCTTTTATTTCTTTTATTTTTAGGTGTGTGTGTGTGTGTGTGTGTGTGTGTGTGTGTGTGTGTGTATGAATGCACACATGAGTGTAGGGGTTCTTGGAGGTCAGAAGAGGGCATTGGATCCCATGAAGCTGGAGTTACAGGCAGTTGTGAACCACTTGGCGTCGGTGCCAGAAACCAAAGGTCCTGTATGTGTTCTTAACCACTGAGTCACCTCTCCAGCCCCATAGACAATGTTATAAACTATGTTCCCATCAGGCATTCTGATGTGTGCCCTCCACTGACATCACCCAAGTCTGTTGGTACCTCAGAGGTGCAGTTGAATGTCATCCTGGTGCCTCCTTCAGGACCCAGACACCTCCTTCAGGTTCTTACTTCAGCTGCTTCTGAGAGAGGTGGCAGATGAAGACTCTCAGCTAGGTGTGCTCCCAGGGATTGACTTAGTTAGTCAGTCATCCTCCATCCCCAAACCACCCCACCTCCTCCAGAAAGGGCATTTGCCATTCATCCCTTTGCCTCAGAGAAGGACAACTGGAGAGTCATCACAGCATCGCTCCATTCAGGAGAAGCTGAGTCCCTCACTGAAGCTTCATGCAGTTCAACCGCTCTGTCTGCCTCATCCCACATCCTTCACTTTTCTCCTGGGCCCCACCCTCTGGAGTTGGTGCCAAAAGCATCCTCCATAAATTTGCTGCTTGTAGATTTTCACTTCAGTCTGTTTCCCAGGCAACCTAACCTAAGGAGAGTGAGAGGAGAGAGGGAGAGAGAGAGAGAAAAAGAGAGAAAGAGAGAGAGAGCCCTAGCTCTGATGACCACTAGAAGCCATGCACCCATTCATCCAGCAAAGGTTCAATAGTGGTATGTGGAGACACTGGTCTAGAAGGGTTTCTAGGTGGTCCTGAAGCTGGAAAATATGCAAAGGAGAAGAAGAGGCCCGGATGTAGTAGCATCATTGTGGACCTTATGAGTGATCATTGCTCTGTTTCTGTTGTTGAGTAATAGCCATGGCAAAGACACAGTAGCCAACTAACTAGGTTTCTGAAATTACTGGGCAGTGCCAATATACTAATTCCAGCTCTGGACCAGCACTGCCCGACCTTTAAAGTAATTGTTGCTGCCTGAAAATTATGTCTTGTCCCTGCCACATGCTATATCCCACTGGCACCACAACCTAAAGTGATGCCCATCTCTCCTCCCAAAAAATCCCATCAAACAAGGGTTAGCTTCATGTTGTGATCCACAGCTTTTGTTCAGAGCTCATCACTTCACCCCATCTGTGTGTTTTCTTTGCACCCACCTTGCATCTTCTCTGAATGGTCCCTAAGGTCTCAGCTGATTCCCCTACCATTATCCCACAAATAGATCTCTGTGTACTAAAGGTCTTGACTTCCACAACTGATGGCTGTCCTCAGCCTTGGCCTTCTCCCCACATGGCCTTTATCCATGAATCATACCACACCAGGGACTGCCTAGCTCATCCCAGCCTATCCCCTTGCTCTACCACTGCAACATATAGTCAAGTGTGCTGCTAGCCTGTAACTTCATGGTTACAGACCAGAGTCAGTACTATTGAGAAGGGGTCAACAGCTCTCCGGGGATTGTGACTCTGTTAGGTACATGACTTGGATGGTCTTTCATCCTGAGCACATCTGAACATGCTGTATTATTGCTTCCATTCCAGGCCACTTCACCCAACATAGCCTGGCTTCTGCCTCCTAGGACATCTCCAAGAGAAAAGGCAGGCTTGAGGGGACGGAGTCCTCAGAGAATCATCGTTAAGAAAGTCATAGAAGAAGCTGGGTGTGTTATGACATGCCTGTAATCACAGCACCTGGGAGGCTGAGGCAGGAGGATTGCAATTGTCTAAGCTGCTTAGAAAGACTCTGACTTCAAAAAAAAAAAAAAAATAGAATCAAGAGACAGGAAACAGAAATGGCCTAGGAACAGGGGGAAGAAAAAGGGAGTGACGCTGTCCAAGGTTCTGAACAGCAATGCTCAGAAGTGACTCTCTTGAGCTTAGCGCTTAGCTGTGGCTATGAAGAACCCAAAGGACGTGGGAACCTGGCTTCTGTCACTAAGGGCCTTTCTGGCAACGTGAGTACAGTAAGAAACCTACAGGAGAATACGCAGGAACCATCTTGATAGTCCAAATAGTGATGGGCTTCAGAAATCCTCACAGAAGAGAGTTCTGTGGTCTTGAAAAGGGCAGGCCCCATTCTAGGGTGTAGGCACTTTGAAAGAAAAAAAAGAAAGAAAGAAAGTCCCACCACTTTATAATTAAATGCAATTTCTTTACTCTTTATCCCATCATTTTTATTTTAATTTTTATTTATTTAGACTTATTTTATTTTATTCATATAAACATTTGCTAACATGTATGTGTGTACACCAATGTCTAGGGCTGGTGGAGGTCAGAAGAAGGCACCAGATCCCCCAAGGAACTGGTTGTGAGCTACCATATGGGTGCTGGGAACTGAACACTGGTCTCTGGAAGAGCAGCCAATATTCTCAACTGCTGAGCCATCTCTCCAGTCCCATTTTTATCTCATTTTTTTTTACAAGCATAGAAAGCCTAAAGGTCTTGGTATAAAACTAGCTGGTTTAAATGCAGTAGCTTAAATATAAATGCTAATGCTATGTTTGAAATGCAAGCATAAAACTGGCTTCTAGTTAAGTCTTTTAAAAAGGGTTGGTGAGCAGTTTTTGCCTGAGCATCCCAGACCCAGATCATATGGCCACAGTCTCTGTTCCCTGCTTATCATTATCATACCCAGCTGCCCCTGTGAGCAGGAGCTTAAGGCCCCAGGATGTGCAGACAGTGCCCTGGCATATCCACCCCTGATGAGAGTGTGAGCCCTCCTCAGTGCCCCTCTGCCCTCAGCACTCTGGGGACTTGGGCATGTTGGGACAATGTTGTTCTCTCCTCCTCCTCTGCTCCTGCACCCACTTTTCTTCACCTTGAACAAAGAGGGCTGCGACTTTGAGCTTCCCCTCCAACTAGGGATCGTGGGTAGCCTCAGGAGGAGGTGGTGCTCAGGTGTCTTCATCCAGACTCTGTAGTTTTGTGGTAATCTGCTCACTCACAGAGGAAAGGAACTGTTTCAGTTCCGGCTTTAGAATTGGAACAATTACTATACATCAGGCCAGGACACCAATCCCTAACTACTTTGCTCTATGATAGAGAGGTAGGTCACACGTCTATGGTTCTGTTTCTCTTTAAAATAAAAAGAATTAGGGCTGGAGAGATGGCTCAGCGGTTAAGAGCACTGTCTGTTCTTCCAGAGGTCCTGAGTTCAACTCCCAGCAACCACATGGTGGCTCACAACCATCAATAATGAGATCTGGCGCCCTCTTCTGGCCTGCAGTCATAAATGCTGTATACATAATAAATAAATCTTTAAAAAAAAAAAAAGAATTAGATGGATGATCAAGCTGACGGCTGCAGATTCACTCCATCTCATAACTGTTCCATGTTGCCTGGGTCTTGACAGACGCTGGGGAAATATGTATCCCCATGCAGTGCCTGCAGCCTTGCCCTGCCGAGAACGAATGTTCAGTACATTCTCCATTCACATTCTTGTTCCCACTTGGAGACTTGTTCTCATCTGTGAAGTTGGCCTAGGCAGCATGGACTCTAAACACACCTCTTGTCCTCTCCCCCAAGACCTTAACCACAGTTGGCCTTTGTTGTTGCTTTATTTTTGTTTTTGTTTTTGTTTTTTCAAGACAGGGTTTCTCTGTGTAACACCTCTGGCTGTCCTAGAACTTGCTCTGTAAACCAGGATGGCCTCTAACTCACAGAGATCCGCCTGCCTCTGCCTCCCGAGTGCTGGGATTACAGGCACGTGCCACCACCTGGCCAATTTCTTTGGGAATTTCACATAGTGCACTCAATCCTACTCATTTCCCAGTCCTTCCCTATCTGCCTTCTAACCTTGTAACCTTCTCTCCAAAAGAAAATTAAAAAAATAAAAATTAAGATAAAAAATAGTACATTTTGCCGAGCCTTTTGGAAAAAACCTGCTCCTCTATCAATCGCAGCCTTCTCTTGCACCAGTCATGGCGTCACTGCACTTGTACCCATCTGCTCCTCTGTTTTCCCTGCCTCTCCATCACATATTCACTTGTCATGGTGGCACTGGGTGGCACTGGGTGCTACAACATGCCACACAGTACACCCTTTTGCCCAATCAGTTTTCATTGCTATGAGTCTTTGGTCTGGTTCAGAGCCTCTAGTTTCTGCTATACCATCAATACTGGACCCTCATCAAGACCCCTCTCAGAAATCCTGCCGTTGCCCAGAGTCATGGAGACCCTGTGGCTGTGGTTCCACAGGACCGGCCCCTTCACACGCTCCAGCAGCTCATAGATAGGGTAAGTGTCGGCGTATGTCAACTCAAGGCCCTGGATCTGGGCCTGGGTGGTAGGGGAGTTGGTCAACTTGGGTCTCCACAGGACCTCCCTTCACTCCATGCGGCAGCTGGTGAGGTGCAGGGTCAGTTTGCCTGCACCATCAGGGCCAGTTCTCCCATACCCATGCCATGGGGCCAGCTCTCCTGCACCACCCCAACAAGGGGGTTGGGCCAGCTCACTTGTGCCCATGCTACTGCTTATGCCCCTGTGCAGCTGCTGGTGAAGGCAGGGTCAGCTCTCCCAAACCCATGCCATGAGGGGTGGGGCCAGCTCTCCTGAATGTGGTGGCCAGAGTTGGGGGCCGCTCAGCACAGTGCTTGGACATCAACATGGCCTTAGGTGGCAGCCCAGACCACAGAAATACACATGGCTTTTGGTGAAAATATGAGCCTCAAAACATCAACACAGACCCTGACTGCAATAGGACCATGGACCCAGATATGGGCCCCAGTGGCAGCGTGGGCCTGGATGCCACCATGGCCTCTGGTGGCAGAGCCAGTCACTCAAGTCAGTATGGCTCCCCAGCAGCAACACAGTCCTCAGACATCCACATGGTCTCAGCCCAGACCATAGACATCTACATGGCCTTTGGTGGTAACTCAAGTCATGGACATCAACACAGACCCCAGCTGCAGTAGGGCCATGGACCCAGACATGGCCCTTGGTGGCAGCCGGACTGGACATCACCATGGCCTTAGGTGGTTACACAGGCTCCTCACATCCACCTATTCCTTGCTGCCATTGCGTCTCTAGTTCCGCCTCTCTCCACAGTGCACAAATCACTCTGCTTTGCTTTTTCCCCATCTTTCCATCCTGTGCTCCATCTTTCCACCCTGTACTCCATCTTTCCCACCTCTCCACCCTGTACTCCATCTTTCCCGCCTCTCCACTCTGTACTCCATCTTTCCCACCTCTCCACCACATATCTGCTCACTGTAGTGGCACCCTCTGTGGGGCCCCAGGGTGGGTGCTTGGGTGGCTTCTGGCCACTCCCCAGCCGCCTTCAATTTCTATTGACTCCCAAGGAGGAAAGCAGAGGATACAACGGCATAATTGTCTTACCACCTTAAGAGAAGATGGAACAGATTTTCGCTCTTCCAAATAAATTGTCACCACTAGGCTTCATTCAATTACCCAAAGGATGGGTGATTCCAAAAGGAGGTTCATGTGGAGGGGAAGGTGGTAAAATAAGACATCACCTCTGAGGCTAGGGATGCAGCTCAGTTGGTAGAGTGCTTGCCTGGCTCCATCCCCAGTACCACATAAACAAGGAGTAGGGGCACATGCTTGTAATCCCAGCATTCGGGAGGATCAGAAGTTCAAGGTTAGCCTCAGCTACATAGTGAGCTCAAGGCCAGCCTGGGCTACATTAGTCTCTGTCTTAAAAAAGAAAAAGGAAAAGAAGACATCAACTCCAAAATAGGAGATGGAAAGATTGCCCAAGAAGGTTTGCTGATATGCTTGTAGATGGAGCACTGAGGGATGACGGGCAGGGCTATGAAAGAGCCACGCACTGCAAAGGCAGCTGCAGAGATTGGGAAGGTGACTGTCTGGGAGTTCAGTCGAGCTCTGGGGGCCAGGACGGAGCAGGTGTGGAATGTTTGGTGACGCAGGACTGTGCGCTGGTTGATGACAGAGTCGATTTGCCATGACGGGAACAAGTGAGACGTCGGTCACGAAACGGGGTCTCTGTGGGCTGGGTGTTTGTCTTGGGACTCCCGGAGTTTGACAGATTTCGGGAGCACGCATAAGTCATGCAACTGAATGAACACAAAGACTTCAGGGGCACACATGAGTTCATGCGATTGCTTGAGTGCATATAAGAGGTGAAATGGAGAAGGAGTTTTGTTTCAGCTATTCTGGTTTGTTCTGAATTAATTTTAATTTGGTCAAGAGTATTAATTTGGTGTTTATTAGTAATAGGTAATTAGTTCCAACTCAAGCCAAGGCTCCTGGGACTGGCTGTCAGGCTGTGTAATTGCCTCCCTGCCAGGAGGAAGGAGAACAGAGCTTAAATATTTGGTGAACACTAGATTGGAGGAAAGAAGTCGATTGTTTTTTCTTTTCAGTCCATCAACTTGTTATTCTCAGTTGTTGTCCCAGCAGACTCCACATACCCAACACATCCCCGAAAGTTCTGTCACATCAGGTATAACTGGGGAGCGGAGAGAAGACTGTACCCAGAAGGCCCAGAGACCCTCAGAAGGAGCCCAACTACATCAGCATGGACAGCAAGTGGCGCCAGCCGACTCTCACCTGTGACCCGCAGACCACCACTACACTCCTTTCCCGGTATAGCTGCCCTTAGGGAACTCCCATGAGCCTTTGCTTTCAAGGTCTCAAGAGCTCCCCGCTTGGATCCTTGTCACTCATTCTCCCTCAGCAGCAGCAGCACGGGCTTGGGTTCAGCCTTTCTGTCCCCATGAGCCCCCTCTGCACCAGGGGCTGGAACCTGCAGAAAGATGAGGAGGCACGTTGGGCCAACTGGCATGAGTGAGTCACTGTGAGTGGGAGCAGATGACAGAGAGAAAGTGACTCAGCAAAGCGAATGTGGGTGAAGCAGGGGCCTCGCACAGCTTCACCTGTCTGAGGACGGTTGCCAGCTCAAGGGACTGCCCACTGATGTCAGGTGGCCCGAGTGACCCTTCCAGGCTCAGGCCTCTCTCTGAGTGGCAGTGAGCTGTGTCTGGTCTTTGGTGTGCCCCTGTGTATTTTGTTCTGGTTTCTTTGGCTCTTCTCTGCCATCAAGGTTAATGAAATGCCTCGGGAATTCTCAGCCCAGTGGCCTCCCCCCTACTAGGTCATGGGAGGGCGGCTTGAGCTGGCAAACAGTATCCAGATCTAAGTTTGCCACAGAAAAGACTCGAAAGTGCCTGGTTAGTCACTGGCTGTGGTGACACTCGTGTGGCCTCTTGTGGAGTCTGAGGGGAGGGATATACTTCTGCATGCTCTGGCTGCTGCTCGCCCTGTGCAGCCCGCACCTTGGCAGGAGCAGGGAGGCACAGAGATCTGAGGAGGTTAAGCCATACAGAGAAAAAGAGTGAGGCACACTGCCATAAGCCATTCTGTTCTGGAGATAGCCTGCTTCGGGGCCTTTGCACACGCTAGTCTAGTCACGTGGAAGGCACCTACTCCATCTTTCTGGGTGAGCAAGCACCCTGTTCTTCCCTGTCATCCCACTCACAAAGAGACTTCCTTTCTCTCTCTCTCTCTCTCTCTCTCTCTCTCTCTCTCTCTCTCTCTCTCTCTCTCAAATTCTATCATCTATCAATCTATCTATCATCTATCTATCGTATATGAATGTTTGTCTGCATGTTTATCTGTTTGCCACAAGTGTGCCTGGTGCCTGTGGAGGTCAGAAGAGGTCATCGGATCCCCTGGACCTCGAGTTACAGGTGGTTGTGAGCCACCATGTGGGTGCTGGGGATTGAACCTTGGTCCTCTGCAAGAGTTACCAGTGCTCTTAACCACTGAGCCACCTCTCCAGCCCCACAAAGGGGCTTTCTTGACTGCAGTGCTACTCGGCCCTCTGCATTGTCTACTGGCTTTTATGCCCTCCCCAGATCGCCCATTCCCATCTAAGGGTCTACGTCCTTCACCTGTTTCCTTTGTTGTTTTACAGATCCTTGCATTAGAGTGCAGACTCCCCTGGACTGGGCCCAGTCCTCTGTGCTCACTTCAGGCTCCAAACCTGGATGAGTTGCTAATGCTACCTAATGCTAAGATGTCCCATACACTTAGGTGAGTTCATGACTAATAAAGACAGCTCCGAGTGCAGCTTAGGACAAGTTCCATGTCCAGTGATGGGTTCTCTACTTCAGGGGACAGTGACAAAAGCTCAGACTGGGGTTTTAGAGAGCCAAGTTCAAGACCTCGCTCAGCTCCTTAGTGGCAGTGGCAGCCGTATAGACAGACAACAGTCGACTCTGTGTCCAACCCAGCATTGGGTTGCAGTAAAATAAAAACGTAATCACAATGCTGGGTATGGTGGATCTCACAGTAAGTCTCAACACTCAGGAGAGACAGGGGCAGATGGACCTCCATGAGTTCAAGGCCAGCCTGTTCTATAAATAGTAAGTTCCAGGACAGCAGGGCTACCTAGGAAGACCCTGTCTAAAAACAGGTACCACACAGACAATCTTTGTGGTCCCTATCCCGACTCCACCAATGTCTAGAGCCACCCCTGAGTCACAGCGATCAGATGAGGTAGGGGGAGGAGAGGACGTTTCTTACAGGAAGTGAGTCTTCAGCTGGGTTCTCAGAACTCAGGGAACGAACAGTGCTGGCCAAGGCTCAGAGGAATAAGGGACTTGGGGGTGAAAGAGAGGCTGGTCCTCTTGGGGGTGGTTCTGATTCCAGTTCACAGCCCAAGAGGTTGTGGCAGCTTCAGCCCCCTCAGACCCCCCTTCTCAAGCCACTCACCCTGGCTCAAACTGGGTTCTATTCAATGTGTGCTCAAAGGCTGGAGCTGGTCAGCAGGGTACCCTGACACCCTCCCAGGTTCTTCTATTTGTCTGAGGTCCCACTCAACTGCCTCGTAGCCTCTTCTCACATAACTCTAGTTTCAGGCCCCATTCTCATTTATAGGTTCTTTGAGACAAGGTCTAGCACAGACTGGCCTCAAACACATGGCAATCCTCCTGCCCCCACCTCATGAGTGCTGGGATTGCAGGTATATACCACCACACCTGGCCTTGCCTATAGTGCTGTGGGATGGTCTATATGTCAAATTGCTCTGATTGGTCAATAAATAAAACACTGTTTGGCCAGTGGCCAGGCAAGAAGTATAGGCGGGACTAACAGAGAGGAGAATTGAGAGAACAGGAAGGCGGAGGGAGACACTGCCAGCCGCCGCCAGGACAAGCAGCATGTGAAGATGCCAGTAAGCCACGAGCCACGTGGCAAGGTATAGATTTATAGAAATGGGTTAATTTAAGATATAAAAACAGTTAGTAAGAAGCCTGCCACGGCCATACAGTTTGTAAATAATATAAGCGTCTGTGTGTTTATTTTATAAGTGGGCTGTCGGACTGCCAGGGCTTGGCGGACCCGGAGAGAAAACTCCAGCTACACTACAGTTTGTATGTTCTCAGACCATATTTTAGCTTTATTTCGCTATGCTAAAGTACTCCAACAAAAAGTAACTTAGGGGAGAAAGCATTTATTTTAGCTCACAGTTCCAGGTCCCAGTCCATCATAGCACATAGCAGGACATTAAAATGGCTAGTCATATCACATCCATAGTCAAGAGACCTCTCTTTGGCATCCCGAGACAGAGGTGCTCTGTGCAGCCCTGGCTATCCAGAAACTCACTCTGTAGACCATGCTAGACTTGAACTCAGAGAGTTCCTGCCTCTGTCTCCTGAGTGCTGGGATTAAAGGCATGCACCACCACCGCCTGGTGTCAGGACATTTTCTTAACTCCGATACAATCCAGGACCGGAACTCAGAGAATGCTACTTCCCATTTTAGGATGGATTATCTCACATCAATCAACATAATCAAGACGGTATCCCACAGACATGCTCACAGGCCAAACTTATCCAGACAATCTCTCATTGGTACTTTCCCAGGTGGATTCTGTGACTTTGACATTAAAACTAACCATCACCTTGCCATTCTGAGAGGAGGAAGCATTTCTGTTGATCTTAGACTAGCCTGTGCATGGAGGAGTTATTTGCTTACCCTCATCTAGGTCCCTGCAGCCTGCAGGGAGACAAAGGCACACTGGAGAGCTTTCCATTTCAGTACCGGGGGCAAGGTGAGGTGTTCTAGAAAGGTGTTCAGACAGGGTGTTAATACTAATTTTCAAGTGGAGGGGCTCTAGAGTCACTAGGGGACAGACAAACCTTTGGGCATAACCATGAGACAATTTCTCAGTTGAGGTAACTGAGATGTGAGATCCCACACTAGCGGTGGGCAGCACCGTCTCGTGGGCTAGAGTCCCAGACTGAAGAAGAGAGAGAAAGGGACCTGAGCACCAGCATGCTTTGCTCTCTGCTTCCTGACTGGGTATGCAACATGACTGGCCATCTTACCTCCCCTCTGCCATGATGGACTGTACGTACTCTCTCAACCTGTGAGTCCAAATAAACCGTTATTCCCTGTTCAAGGCTCCCGATTCAGATCCCTAGGCGTGTCCAAAGGTGTCTAGCTTCCACACTCCTCATGGATCGAGGATGCTGTGGTCCCTCACTGCACTTCTTGCAGCTCTCCAAGCAAGTCACATGTCCAGACTCCTCCACTGGGCTTTGTCCTGCCAGCCCCAAGCCTCTGCAGCCCAATTCCCTGGAACTCTGAGCTAGCTTTCTCCATAGCTGCCTAGCCTTCCTCTGCCTGTCTGGTGAAAACTGCCACACAGGGAGCCCGATTTACCGAGCCTTGTGTGAGTTCTGAGAAGCTAATAGGTCCCCTGGGGTTGGTGGCTGATGCAGAAGCTGACAAGGGAAGGCATCCTGAGCTGGCAGTTGGTACTAGAGTCAAGAGCAGGCTGGATGAGCCAGGCTGCAGGATACTGCTGGATTGCCTTGTGGGTCCTTGGGAACTACAGAGGCTACCCTGATGAGATAGAATGGTTCCTGCCCCAAGCTCCAGCCAGTGCTGATGTCAGAGTCTACAGTGGAGGGAGCACATTCATTGGTACTTGGAATCAGAGTAAGAAAGAAGAAACGGCCATCTATTAGGACATCGTAGGGGCTGGTGACTTTCAGGCCGCCTCTCATTTACGCTACCCACGGGTAAAGGCAGCAAGATGCTATTTATAGGCTCATAGGCTGCAACCCAGAGAGGTCAAGCAGCTGGCCCAGGGTCACACAGCTGCGGGGCAGAGTCTATCTTCTCACTTTCCTGCATCTGAGACCTCAGCCAAGGAAACTACAGGCAGGAGTTGGAGCCCCCTTGTCTGGGGGGCAAACACAGGGCTGTTTCATCCTGCCATGTTGAGACTGGGAGAAGACCCACCTGTGCACCACCTCCTCAAACCTGCCTTCCTATAGTCTCAGTCACAGCAATCCCCTCTGTTCAAGAGAGAGGAGAATCCTCCAGCAGAAATCAATAATACATGAACCATCGCTGCTGTCAGGGCAGAGCACGATGTTTTTAATGCTTCTTAAAATTCAGCATTAACAAGCCTTCTAAAGGCTGGAAATATTTGAATTAGGGGAAATGAATGTTTTATGAGCTAAGAGGGAAACATAATCTCCCAAGGTTGGTCAAGGGGTGGCTGAGGTTCAGGGCAGCCTTGGATTAGGAAAACCCAGGTCTCTGGAATCTCTGAGCCCCAGGCCACTGAGAATCACAGGGACTGTGTTCAGGCAGAACTCGACTCAACCAAGGTCTCAAAATGGTCTCCATCCATGCCTGGGAGGCAGTAGACTTTTGTGTCCAGGCCTTGACTCGGTTCTGACCTTTTGGAACCTGCTTCTCCAGGGTAGTCAGGCTGTTCCTTTCCACATGGCTGTAGGTAGCCACCTTCTGTGGCAGATTATGTTATTATTGCTCCACGAGTATTTACTGATCCCTTGTATGCTGGCTAGTCTTAAGTCCACTGACACAGGCTAGAGCCGATTGAGAAGAGGGACCCTCAGCCAGCCTGTAGGTGATTCTGTAGTATATTTTCCCACAAGTGAGGATTCGGCTCATTTTGCTCATTGGTACCACGTGTCTTTCAGGTTCTAAGTCCCTCACCCCCTGTCCCTATGTGATGGCATATGGAGACAGCTTGTGCCCACTCAGTTCCACAGCCCCTAGCCTTTGTTACGATGGTCCATTGGCTATCTTGTGCCGTTATTGTTGGCCCTTGCTGACTCTCTGGGATGCCAGAGGTCAGACCACTGGGCCTTATACCTCATTGTGGAAAAATGTGCCTATGGCCCTCCACCCCCCCACCCCCCACTGCCACCGACCCATGGCTTGGGTTTATTCCCCTGCAGCTGATCGCACCATGCTGCAGCCCAGTTGGGGGTGGGGGTCCCCTCTCTCCCACCTGGCTGCACTGCTACTTCTCTGTCTTTCTTTCACAAAGTTTATTTCCTCTGTGCGAATGGAAATGTGTGATTGATATGGCCAACTATATTTCTTTCTGACTGACGTTTCAATGTTTCAGTTTTTATGTTCCTTATCTGCTTGGCTTATTTAAAAAAAAAAACACACGAACACGTGGTGATCAAGTGGCATCATTTTAAATAAGGGCAATCATGTGATCAAGGCGCCATCTTAAATAAGGGCAACCACATGGTCTAGCTGCCATCTTGGCTAAGGTCAAAACATATGACCTGCTGGTCAGATGACCTCACTGCCATCTTTACTAAGGACAGCATGGGCGGGGCACCCATAACCAGTGAGGTTGGGGAATTGCCTCCCACCATGCATTGTTTCACCATCATTTTACAGGCCAAGGAAAAGTCCTCCGGCCTTGGCCTGGCGCTCCCCAGCTGCCTCTCTTAGGCTCAAGCTGTCTGGGTGGGACAGATGTCCAGTTGTGGCCTGTCATTAGTTCCTCCACAGCTGCTCGTGTGGGTGGGGCCTGGAGAGGTATGCGCTCCCATCTGGGGCATCAGAAGAACCACATGCAGGCAGTATCATTATATTAAGATTTTAAATTTCAGATTTTAACATTAATACAATTCTGATACACTTTGAGTCACAAGCTTGGGATTTTAAATTTTCCTTGGCTACTCATTACCTGCTTTTCTACTACCTAGATTTCAGCACTGATTGATAAAACTAATTTATCTCAAACTTTTATTTTTTTCTTCACTTGTCTATTCCTAAGGATGGCATTTTTTCTCTCTTCTGGTCTTGGGACTCCTGCTCTTCCCAATTACTAAGACCATGGGCCAAAAGGCTCCAGATAAATTCATAAATTTTAACTCCCGTCTCTAGTCTGTATTTCAGCAGACTGGCAGAAACATTGAAGTAGCAGTTGTGGACCACAACCTGCAGCGCTCTCCCTGCTATGGACGCCAGCGGAGACTCTTGTCTATGTGATGTGGGGCAGCCCAGCCCAACGTAATTGTTCCCTGCCTCTACATCCAGGTCAGATAACCACGTGCTTCTGACAAATGCCCCATTGTCCAGCCTTTGAACAGACCTTCCAGCCTTTTTGGGGGGCCCTGACAACAACGCTCCAATGCCAGCTCGAAGCAGTTCCAGAAGAGAATACATCATCCCATGTTCCCTGTCCAGAGTAGGCTGAAATGCTGGGTCAAAAGGAAACCCCCTGGCATAGAGGACCAATTGGCTATCTAATGTCCATTGATATTTATTAATTAAAATAGTTCTACAACAAGATGGGACACTTGACCTTCTTTATGGAGAACCAGGGAGGTGTTATATGACCTTAAAAAATAAGTATTTCTATATAAATCATTCAGGATTATAATCTGGCTGTACTCAAAGATCAGAACTACAGCTACAGGGCCTTGAAAATGGTAATAGACTCAGATATCACTGCCAACAGCTTAAAAAGTGTCTCTCCTTACTCAAGGTCTATTCAGGCTTAAGAATGTGAACCCCCCTGTCCTTGCTAACTTCATTAAGCTGTAACTAACTGGGAAACCTATATATTCAGATTTAATTTATATATATATCCTTTCAAAAATTAGAAATATATCTAGCAGATTTTGTTCCCTGAGTTCTCAAACACCTGTAGAGATCTGAAAATATGGCATTTAATATAAAAGCTTTTGATGACAGAGAGACATATCAGCTTCTGGCAGCATCCTGTATCTCCTCCAAGAAGACGGATGGCCGCAGAAGAACTTCTACCCGGAAGCTCATGGCAGGGCTGGCCACACAGCGAAAAGCTGAGATCCTGTCCAGACTGTGAATAAGAGGAACAACAGGGATTGGTTGTCCTCTCTGTCAAGACAGGTAGGATGACCTCCCCAAATTTCTTTCATACAAAAAAAAATCTGCCAGATCTTCTGGACTTATCAGCTGAACAAGTGCTGCCTCTGGGGCTTCTGTCCCCCAGTGACCATGGAGAGACTTGGCATTGCTGCCTAGGAAGATGGAAAGCAGTCTCGCTTCTTAAATTTATCTTTCTCAGATCTGATGATGTTTGATGACTAGGGTATCAGATTAACAGCCCCAATCCCAAGATTACAAGCACCTTGATAGCTCATTAATAAGTTTCCTGTTGAAATTATAGACAGGCATGCATTATTCACAGACTTTGTGGTGCAGGATAGTCTTGTTTCAGATATAACTCCAGAGGTTCAAAGTTTTAATATTGACAAATGCAGCTTTGCTAAACTGATAGAACAGTGACTACAAAGAGTTCTTAAAAGTCCTTAAGTGAATTTTTAACCCTTTTGCCATCATGTAAATCCATTCCAGCTGTCTTACAGATACCTACAGGCTCCTGCGAAAAGTTCTGCTACTGTATCAAGAAACCTGGTTTGATGAAAAATTGACAGTCTCCGGAGCCCATTTTGACCTCACTCTTTTTTGAGCAGTTTTTGCAGTTTCATTGTTCCTGCCTGACCTCCAGAGAAATAGCAAATGCCATGGCTTCCATACTCCTGATTTGGCATTCCATTTCCCCCCAAGCTCCTGGAACACCACTACTGCAACCTGCCTCCTCAGCGCCCTCAAGGAACGTTCCTGAGATCTGCCGTTCACGACTCCTGGTTCCCCCTCCCTACTTCACCCCCTGTCAGCTTGAAGTGGCCTCGAGAATTCAGCTCCCTTGTTCCCCCACTTGCTCCCATAACTCACCTCTTTTTATAATAATCAAAACAGAGGAATGTTAATATTCTGATCTGTCCCTTGAAATCCCACCCCCTTGGCACCGCCCTGAGTCCTGACAGAAAAGTCTCATTCTAAGGAAAATCTCCTCCCCTTCCTCTCTCACACTCTCTTCTGCTTTTCTTCCCATGAGGTTCTCTCTCTCTCTCTCTCTCTCTCTCTCTCTCTCTCTCTCTCTCTTTCTCTCTCTCTCTCTCTCTCTCTCTCTCTCTCTCTCTCTCTCCTATCTTTCTCTTCATATTTCTATTTTAATAAACTCTCCACATGGAAGCAGCATCTGGGTTATGAATTACTGGCCACCACCGCCATGCCCGAATGGTGTGCATCTGCCCAGCCTGCCACTGCATCTGCCTAGCATGTTTCCCTGCATGCTCCGGATACCCTCGGAGGTCCCCCATGCAATAATCCATAACAGCCCTGACTTCCCTGGATGATGGAATACAAACTGTAGGATGATATAAACCCTTTCCTCCCCGTGTTGCTTTTGGTCACGGAGTCTATCACAGCCGTGAAAACCCGACCTGTATTTGTTGTTGGACCAAACCCCTGACAAGAGTAACTGGAGGAGGGAAGGGTTTGTTCCGGCTCACAGTCTGAGGGACAGTCCATCATGATGAGGAAGACATGGAGGCCAGTGCATGAGGCACCTGGTCACACCGAATCCATCAACAGAAAGTGGAGAGACAGATGAGTCCTGGTGCCCAGCTTGTTTTCTCCTTTTCATTCGGTCCTGGTGCCCAGCTTGTTTTCTCCTTTTCATTCGGTCCTGGCCCCCAGCCCACGATGGCACCACTCCTGTTCAGAGAGGGTCGGCCCTCTTCGGTTAAACACAGACACACTCAGGGATGGGTTTCTATGACTAGTCTAGATCCAGTCAAGATTCACCATCACTCGCCCTCCTCGCTGTGACACTGGGAAGAGTGCCACACCCTGCCTGGCGGCTGTGCGACCCGGGTGTCTTAGCTCGAGTTTCTGTTGCTCTGATGAAACCAACATGACCAAAATCAACACGGGAAGGAAAGGGTTTATTTCACTTGTGCTTTTGCATCACAGTTCATCATCGAAGGACGTCAGGACAGGAACTCAAGGAGTTAACCAGGGAGCCAGGAGCTGATGAAGAGGCCATGGAGGAGTGCTGCTTACTGGCTTGCTCCTCATGGCCTGCTCAGCTGTCCTTGTAGAGCCCAGGACCACCAGCCCGGGGTGTCCCCATCCACAATAGGCTGGGCCCTCCCACATCAATTACTAATTAAGAAAATACCCTTCAGGCTTGCCTAAAGGCCATCTAATGGAGGTATTTTCTCAATTGAAGTTCCTCTTCCCAGGTATCTCTAACTTGTGTCAAATTGACAGAAAAGAAACATCAGCACACTGGGTCCCCTGCTTAGCCTTTGCAGGCTGGTGATTTCACAGGGGTCATACACTGACAGGTAAGAGCAGTTTATTACCCAGAATTCTCTCAGAAATGTGAGCATTCCCTCCCTCCCTCATACCTCTGTCCCCACATCCCCCAACCCTGTTGGAAATATTCTTCTGCATCATGAAAGCCCTTTCCAGTATCAAACCTTGTCCTTGGTTCCTTCTGGGTCGGGAGCTTGTATTTTGGTAACCATTGATTGGAAGTGGAGTGGGGGAGGGCTTCAGCCAGAAAAAAGTGAGTATGAATTAGTTACCCTTTCAGTCTGATTACATTTGATCCAGCAATACAGCAGTTTGGGAATATCCATAAAGGAGAGCACACACAAGAGACGGGACGCACGTCCATCCCTCTGTACACACTGCAGATCTCCTCCCGGCCACCTAAGACTTTAGAGCAGAGAGAGAGCATGCCAGCAAGCCACTGTTCCATAAAATAAATGATGATGTAAGTGGTAAGGTGTGGATGTGGCTTCTTACTGTGCACATGGGAAGGGCACCAAAGAATTCCTTTTTTTAGAAATTGGTGCAGATACCAATGGAGAAATGCTGCTTGCTGCCTTGCTTCCAGACTTGATTTTGGTTACCTCTCTTACACAGCTCATACCAGCCTGTCTAGGGATTGTGGGCTGGGTGCTCCTATATCACTCAGGCCAGTCAGACAGAGGCAATTCCTCCGCTGACATTTTCTCTTCCAGGGTGTGTCAAGTTGGCAACAGAAGGTAACTGTGACAGGTGTCTTCTACCCCTCTCCACCTACTGTTTTTTTGAGACAGAGTCTCTCACTAAACCTGAAGTTCATTGATTTATCTAGGCCGGTGGCCAGGGAGCTCTGGGGATTCTCCGGTCTCCACATACTGCCATGCCCAGATTTTACATGGGTGCTGGGATCTGAGTTCAAGTCCTTGTGTCTGTGCAGCGAGTGCATTTGCTGACTGAGCCATACAGCCCAGCCCCCAATTTTATCTGTTTTTCTTTAAGTCAGGATCTCATTGTGCTTATAAGGTAGTCACCAGACTGGCTTGAAATCACTAATAGCCAAGGATGACCTTAAACTCCTGATCCTCCTGCCTCCATCCCTTTAATGTTGGGATCACAGACGTGTGTTTATCTTTCTTTCTAGTTCTCTGTTGCTTTTTCAACTCCATGACCGAGGTTCAGACTTAGATCTGATTCCCAACCTCAGGTTTATCACTTGCAGACTAGGGCGAGTAGTCCTGTTAGTGTGAGGCTGAGGGGCAAGCGGGGTCCATGGACAGCTAGTGACAGAAGCTGTGACCATTTTCTTCCCTTTTCCTTCTCTGCTAGCCCTCCTGCCTTCCATCATGCTCACACAGGAGACTCACATGTCTTTCCCAGCCCCTCATTCCTCACAGAGCACCTCTCCCTGAACGCATTTGTCACTGGATAAGGTCCTGACAGCAGATGTCAGTGACTCAATGGCAGATTAATCGAAGATCCTGTGTACAGCTCCTCAACTACAACCCTGTGTGCCTTTGACCTACAGGCCTGTGCCTTAATTAAAGCAATTAGTGGCAGCAGCCAGTGAGAGACCAGGGTTCTCAGGCCTCTGCCAGTTTCACACTTGCCTGCACTGAAGGACAGGGCCAGCTGTCCACACCTAGTGCTCATAGCAGGGCCGGGTTCTCACCTAAGTGACTGATCACTCTTGGAGGTAGAAACTGAATCCTGCCAGGCAGGCAAAGCGAGGCAAAATGAACATTTGGGCAAGTCAGGGACTGTCTCTCTATCTGTCTATCTGTCTATCTATCTTCTCTTCCCTCCCTCCCTCTCCCTCTTCTGCCCTCACTCTCACCCTAGCCCTCTCTCCCTCTCTCCCTCTCTCCCTCTCTCCCTCTCTCCACTGGCTTTCTATTTTTCACACCAGTAACTGGGCCACAGTGACCTCCTGTCTCAGCCTCAGCCTCCTGGGGCCGAGCCACGTGCTCCCTGCCCGCATCCCTTTTCCCTGGTCTCTGCTCCCTCCTGAGGACAGCTCAGGATAGTGACATCATTAATAGCTGGGATAAGCTAAAGACTCTGCCCGGCATTTAGAGGGTATTCTGAAGTGCTCTGTAAAGAAGACAGGAATGGCTAACACTCAGCTTCACCAGTCAGCAAAGGACACAATGCAACACCACCTCATGCCTGCCAAAATAGCTATCCTCAAAAGGATGAAGTAGCCAGGCAGGGTGCATACCCACAATCCCAACACTTGGGAGGTAGAGGCAGGAGGATCAGAAGCGCAAGGCTAATATCAAGCTACAATTTGGGTTCAAGGCAAGCCTGACTTCCTGAGCCCCTTCCAGAAGAGGAAGAGTGTGGATCATCACAGGCTGTGGGTGCAGAGACAGGGGAATGCTCGCACTTGGGAGGTGGGAAATCGAATTACACAGTCACAATGAAAACGTGAGGTTCCTCAGCAAGTTCAAGCTACAGTCACCACATGGCCCAGCAATTCCTCTAGTGACTAGAAAGGAAATGAAGTTAACATGTTGAAGAGACATCTACACTCAATGTTCCCTGTAGTAACATTCAAAGAGGCCGAGATAAAGAACCAACCTAAGTATCCATCAATTGAGGAGAAACAGGATATGAGAAAGAGGACACACGTGCAAATGGAATACTATTCTGCTTTCAAAAGGAAAGGGATCCTTCCATGGATGAAGCTGGAGGACAGCGGAGTAAACCAGGCGTAGAAAGACAAATGCTGCAAACCTCACTCGTGCAGAAGCTGAGGACTGATTCCAAGCCAGGCATGGAGGCGTGGGCCTGAGATCACAGCGTTCAGGAACCTGAGGCAGCCACTGAGAAGACTGAAGAATGTTGGCCAAAAAGATTGCCAAGTTTCTATTAAAGAGAAGGCCCACACCAACATCTGAAGAAATAGAAGGGACAAATTCCTCCCCAGA
>CABHPP010110626.1:0-12635 GCA_902168425.1 Peromyscus attwateri
GTTTTGGGTCCTGTGGAGTCTGCCCTAGGGAGAAAGCAGGGAAGAGAACCTGAGATTCCTAAACTAGCAGGAATGAAGGGAAAAAAAAAAAAATCAGCCAGGCGTGGTGGCGCACGCCTTTAATCCCAGTACTCAAGAGGCAGAGGCAGGCGGATTTCTATAAATTCAAGGCCAGTCTGGTCTACATAAGGAGTTCCAGGACAGCCTGAGCTACATAGAGAGACCCAGCCTCAAGAACACAACTAACACAACAAAGAATCAGGTAAGATGCCAGCCTACAGCTTTCTATAGAGAAGGGACTCTGGGAAGGAGGTCAGAACAGAATGGGTTTGCCAGACAATGTTTTTGGAGTAACCCTGAGGGAGGGAGCCACTGTTAAAATGTAAAAAAATCCCAATCCCCCTTCTGGATCAATGTCTCCTCCAAATAAAATAAGAGCATCCAGAGCGCTAGGCTGCAGGATGGGGGTGCAGTAGCTATAAAGCAGACCACGCTGGCCCTCTAAACCTGTCCCAGATGCAGTAGGCTGGTGGTTTTGTCTCCCCTCCAGGCTGGCCTCAAGGACCCCAGGGCTTTTCCAATCATTGTATTGCCTACATATTCAAATTAAAAATATACGGTGGCTCAAAATGTCCCCGTGTGTGCGCACATGAGGTGGGGCCCTTGCCTGTGTCCTGCGCACACAGAATATATTAACATATATATTGCTCAAGTATATATGCTATTTACAGAATATATCTCTATTAACATAAAACACGTATTTATAGGATGTGTACAATACACAGTTTCATCCTAGCAAGTCTAGGGGGCCACACAACTCAGGGGCAGGGGGCAGGGGGCCAGCACACTTACACGATGGGAAAGGATAGCTGGAAGGCAGGACAGAAGGGGTGACAGAGAGGTGCATCCTGGACAATCAAGGCCTTCCAGGGTGAGAAGAAGGGGACTCAGGGCCCTCACTATGGCCCTGCCTACTTGGCCATTTCCCTTTTGGGACCAGAAAACAATTGATAAGATTTGGTTGTTTTGTGCAAAAGGAATTCAAAAACAAAACAAAACAACAACAACAACAAAAAAACCCAAACCCCACCAGAGGTAATTTTGATTAGCATGCTGGACTGAGCTTCTACAGGGTTCTAGAATACATCCTCCATCTGGGTATGCTCCTGTGGCCCAGGGAAGGGAGGAACACAGTTCGTACAGAGACCTTTGCAGGAGTAAATAAACATGCCCTCCTCTGACCTTGTTGGAGACAGCGTAATACAGGCCTGAGAAAACACCCCCAAGGCCTAAGTCTGGTGGATCCCATAGTCCCAGCTCATGATACCACCACCCTCAGGCACTGTTGCCACCTGATATGCTGGGACGCCCCACAGGGGGTGCTATGGGGGCCCTGGTATCTTGTGCCAGAGCTCCGCACCCAATAACCCTCCTCAGAAGACAAGGCCAAGATTCTTAGGATACATCTTTGCATTTGTGTCTGTCCCCAGAGAAACACGGTGCTGCTAAGTACCACTGAACTCTGGGTACCCTAATAAGACTCAAACAGGCCCCATCTCCTCCAAACAAGACCATTCCTTCCCCAGCCACCTGTATGCGGAAAAAAAACTGAGTAAAAAAACTGAAAATGTGATTTTCTTTTTTTCCTCTCTCTACAAATGCTCAAGATAGCTGCCTCCCAGGTATCACCACGGCCACAGACTGCTGGGTGTATTTTGGGCAGGTATGTGAACTGGGGGCTTGAGGCCTCTTCGTCCCCTAAAAGTGGGGTAGAGAGGATGAAGGGGGAAACTCTAGGCTTCTGGTCTAAGTGACAGCTGGAGAGGTGGACATGGCCCAAGGCACTCTAGGCCTGGGCTGGTGGGGATGTCCACTGCTGGGAGGAAACTGAGTCTTTGCTTGCCCATGGTGGGGTCCAGGGAGAGCGAACAGAGGACGGATAGAAGCTGGTGCTCTAGGCTGGTGGGAAAGGAGGTGCCCTGGGATTCCTTCCTCCTCCAGGGACAAGGGCTCTTGGTTGGGAGGTTGGCCCAGGACCCCCCTTGGCAGTCATCATGGGAATCGACACAGGCCCTGTGTGGTCAGCAGGTGGGGTTCTAGAGTCTGGGGTTCGTTTCCCCAGCTTGGTCGTAGGGGATCACTGCTACTGTCTTAGGCTCACTGGCCATTATGACCTGAGGGTGGCCTGCTGGCCTCCATCCTGAGGGAACCAGGCCCTGTTCCTCTGATATTAGAGCAGCAACTGTACCATTCACCCTGGGGCGGCGGGCTCCTCACGGAGGCTTCCCCAGCTCTGCACACCCAATCTTGCTCCACCAACTTCCTAAGATGTCCCTAGGTGCATCAGGACCCCAATGTCTTGCGGGGGGCGCCAACTTCCTTTGGTGTTTGCTGTGGGCTGTAGGTGAGGCCCTGGGCTGTTCCCAAGCCCCCCGGGCCTCAGAGACCACTTTCTGGGGTGGAATTTGGGGGAGGAAGATGGGCACGTCCCCACGGGGGGGAAACTGAGTCATTATTGAAAAGGCTGGGGACGCTGGAAGGCTGGAGGTGGATGTGGGGGTGGCCTTGGCTTGGACTCAGGCCTGGAGGGAGTCAGGAATCAGGGGAGTGTCCCAGAGGCCCCGTCCTTAGGGTCCTGGGGCCGATCTTTCAGTCCATAGGGAAATACTGCAAGAATAACCTTCGTTGGGGAAAAGGCCCAGGTAGGCTGTGGCGGAGAGGAGCCCGGAGGTGAGCCTCGCCTCTTCTAATGCCTCTTCTAATGCTTCCCTCCTTGACTGACCTTCAGGGCGTGGATAACACCGCTGATATTCTCCTCTGGAACCTACAGGGCAGGAATCAAAAGAAGGGGGAAAAACAAAAAACGTGTGTGTTAGCCCAGGAACCTGCTCCCTACCTGCACAGTCCGTGCCCGTTCCCAGGGGGCTACTCACCAACGCATGGTCGAACTTGAAAGTACTGATGTAATACGCCGGGATGTCCGCAGCTGCCAAGGGCTCAGAGATCTGGGCTACAATTCCACACTCGTCTAGGGAGACACAGGTGCTTAGAGCCCAGGCAGGTGCTCCACCACTAAGCCACACCCCCATCCCCTCACTGGGGGATTCTAGGCAGGTGTTCTACCACTGAGCCACACCCCAGCCCCTCACTGGGGGATTCTAGGCAGGTGCTCTACCGCTAAAGTCTCACTCCCAGCCCCAGTGTCTTAATTTTTCAATCGAGGGGTAAATAAGAGCCCTCTGGTAAAGTCCTCTCATTGGTTTCCTGAGACCTTCATATACTTCTCACACCACGGGCAAGGGATCTGTCAGAATGGGGGCTTCCGCCTCTTTTAGCCTCAGTCTCCCTGTTGAGATCACCCCGTCGCGTGGAGCTGACCAGGTACCCCAGGAATGCCTGCACACAGGTGTTCACCCCCCCCTACTCCGGCTCACCGAATCCCAGGGGTTGTCCTCCTATCCGCACCATCTTCCAGAGCTCTCCGGATGCACTCGTGAATAGCAAATGACTCGGGAATCTTCAGAGGAAATCAAAGGAATCAGAGGCTGGCGCTAACTGCTGCTCCCCCAGCTCTGGGGAACCTTCTCTGCTTTAAGAGGGGGGGGCACTGTAGGGCCAGAGTGACAGTCCCTCAGATGGGACAGAGCACAGGATCGGATCCAAGGACATGTCAGTCCCACTGGGGACAGAGAGGGAAGGCAATGCTGGGGTAAGACCCTGGGGACAGCTGGCACTGGGACATGGTTCGAATCTCTACATTGGCACCATCATGCTGTGGACCCTGGATGACCCCTGCACCTATAGGAACATCTCTGATGAAGGAGCATCAGACTAGGAAGAAAGCACATGCTCCCACCCAGGCCCCCTTAGTATCCACACAGGGCCCTGCCCACCTCTGCTGGGTCTGGACATCCATCACCAGTGAGATGTAGCCCTCAATGAGTGAGAAGGAGAAGAAGCGGATGTGGCCACAATCGTCACTGGCAGCCATGGGGTCCTTCACTCTGGGGGATCAAGAGGTGAGCTGTGAGGGTGGGGCTCCTGCCACAGCCTCCATGCTATCTGTCACCCACCGGGCTGGCAGGAAAGGGTTGTCTTGCCTACACCAAAATGCTCATGCCTCAGGAAGTCACAGACCCTGAATGTTACATGACTGACCTGCCAGGTAAGACGTCACCTCCGGCGCCATAGAGGCATGATGGTTATCAGGATAACCAACCACTCTCGGCTTGAATCTAGGACCTGCTGCCCAGGAGGAAATTCATGTGTACAGGTTTACACGTAAAATTCATGATTACACGACCATGTTTACATGGACCGTAAGCCTGGTCAAAAGCCTACGGCTTTGGAGGTCATAGGCCTCGGGGGAAAAAAAAAACCTATTGTTATTTTGCCTTCTAGATATTTATATTCAGACTCATGGATTAGTGCTGCTCTCGACCACAGCCAGAGAAACATTCTTTCTCCAGTAGGTGGTAGTTAATGTACAGACTTACCTGGTCAAAGTGCTGAGTGACTGTTGAGTGCTCAGCTCTAAATGCGACCTCAACCCTACCACCAAGGTTCAAAAAACATCATGAGAGGGAGGGTGGAAAGGACTTAAGAACTAGATGACAGGCACACACATGTCTCCCCGATCAGTCTGGGTTCTTGGGTAGCACAGTGCCTCTCTCCTCAGACTGGGCTCTGTCCTGGCTGGTTTTGTGTCAACTTGAAGGAAGGAGCCTCAGCTGAGGAAATGCCTCCATGAGATTCAGCTGTAAGGCATTTTCTCGCTTAGTGATCAACGGGGTAGGGCCCAGCCCATCCAGCCCTTGGTGGGTGGTGCCATCCCTGGGCTGCTGGTCCTGGGTGCTATAAGAAAGCAGGCTGAGCAAGCCAATAAGCAGCAACCCTCCATGGCCTCTGCATCAGTTCCTGCCTCCAGGTTCCTGCCCTGTTTGAGGTCCTGTCCTGACTTCCTTTGATGATGAACAGCGATATGAAAGTGTAAGCCAAATAAATCCTTTCCTCTCCAACTTGCTTTTCGGTCACGGTGTTTTTAACGCAGCAATAGAAACCCTCAGGAAGAAGCCGGGCGTTGGTGGCGCACGCCTTTAATCCCAGCACTCGGGAGGCAGAGCCAGGCGGATCTCTGTGAGTTCGAGGCCAGCCTGGGCTACCAAGTGAGCTACAGAAAAGGCGCAAAGCTACACAGAGAAACCCTGTCTCGAAAAACCAAAAAAAAAAAAAAAAAAAAAAAGAAACCCTCAGGAAGACAGGCTCCCAGGTGGAACCAAACCTCTTCCCTTGGACTTGTTTCTAGGGCAGGTCTGTATCTCCCCTTCAGATTAGGCTGCTGGGCAGACTGTGCTCCCTCCTGCAGATTGGACTTATGGGTAGAATAAGGTGGAGTGGTAATAAGCTCCTGGGTGGAGTGGTATCTCCGTGTCCCCAGCACCTACCCATTAGAGTAGAACATCACATCCATGAGAAGTGTGGCGACGGCGGGCAGTGTGTCAGGGTCCAGGCTGGTGACACAGAACCTGTTGCTTGGGCTGGATAAGGGGTGGATGACTGGTCTCTGGACTGAAAGAGCACAGGACAGAAGTATTAAGGCCAGAGTGGTGCTTCTGTGTGCAGGAGTTGGGCCAAGCCTCAGACTTTGTTCAACGAGGCCCATGTGGCTTTCTCACCCCCAGCACACACACCGCACTCATTCTTAAATGTCCCTTCGGGACCCTGAGCCTTTATTTAAGCTGCTCTGGCTGCTGAGAGTCCTTCCCAGCAGCCACCATCTGGCTTAGCTCCCAGTCCTACCAGCTTCTACTCCATGGTCCCTACTATAGGGAGTCACCCTGATACCATGAGCTGGGCTGAGACGGGAGCCATCTCCGGCTCTTGCGGTCTGCTCCACATGGAATCCAGGGAACACCAGGTGGACTCCGAGAGCCAGGCTTTCGGCTGGGGGCACTCCCCTCCATCCCAACTCACCCA
Organism: Peromyscus attwateri; assembly: GCA_902168425.1. Lineage (NCBI taxonomy): Eukaryota > Metazoa > Chordata > Mammalia > Rodentia > Cricetidae > Peromyscus > Peromyscus attwateri. Next base: position 5,977 of record CABHPP010110626.1, read on the forward strand.
TCTTGGGCTTCACAAAGCCATTGGTGATACTGAGATTCTCGGCCGCTACCGTTTCTCCATTGACAACCCGAAGGATGGTGAACTCCGAGGACAAGGTGTGAGTGACAAAGGGCAGGTCACGCTCGCGCACCTGAGGACGGGAAGCAAGAGTCCCTGAGTCCCAGCTCATCCCAATTCCTGCGGTAGTGCACAGGGCTGAGGTGGGGAGCAGAGCAGTGTTGGGACAGAATAATGAGCATGCTAGAAGCAGTATGTGTGTGTGTGTTACACGGAGAAGGCAGGGGGTGTGCACAGCCAGTCTTAGTATGGGAGCGTGCACATCACCGCTTTGACTTACCAGGATGAAGTCAGTCTGATAGGTGGACAACATAAACACGGAGATGTTCTGGTCAGCCAGTGGGGCGATGACAGACTTGGCGATCTTTGTCACACCGATGGGCTGGGAGCTGGAGAAACTGCCGCCACCAGACACCACGTTCAGGGCCAGCCAGGTGGCATCAGCCACGCTCAGGTGCTCAGAGGAGGGCAGCTCTGCAGGGGGGTGGGGCACAGATGATGATGTTGGTGATTGCCTGGGGCCTGGGTGTTGCCAGGCCTGGCTGGAGACGTAGGCAGAGGTGTGTGGATTGGCTGAGGCCCTAGAGACTGTCTTGCCTGTCTGTAGGGTCTCGGTTTCCTCATTTGAAAATATTTTTATTTATTTATGCGCATGTACGTGTCCTGGGTGGGTATGTGCACATGAGTGCAATTGCTGAGGAGGCCAGAAGAGGGTGCTGGATGCCTCTGGAGCTTGAGATCAAACTCAAGTCCTCTCTGCAAGAGTAGCAAATGCTTTTAACTACTGAGTCATATCTCCAGCCCACAGTGTCCTCATTTAATCAACAGAAGGGCTCAAAGGTCTCTTCTAGGGAAGGCTAGGCAGATGACATTCTTGATGGCTTATGATGCTGGGTAACTCAATGGGGCCTGAAGTACTTTGCCAAGTTGTTTTATCTGTGTCCAGCCTCAGTTTCCTCCACTTTAAAGATGAGTTGGCAATGCCTTCATAAACTCCTAATTTTATATATATATAAAATATATATATAAATATATAAATATATATAGAGATATATATCTATATCTATATATATATATATATACACTTTGTTTCATGTGCATGTTGTCTCCATGTTTGTCTGTGTATCACATGTGTGCCTGATGCCTGTGGAGGGCAGAAGAGAGCGTCAGATTCACTGGAGCTGGAGGTTAGAGATGTAAACTGTGTTGGGAATCGATACCTGGTCCTCTTAACTACTGAGCCAATGCTCCAGTCCCAAATTTCTACTTCAATTAAAATTTTGATTTTAAAGACCTATTTTTTGTCTTTATAAAATAAAAAAACTTTTATTTTTAATGTATACGGGTGTTTTGCCTGCATGTATGCCTATATACCACATTTGTACCTGTTGCCTTTGGAGGGGAGATTCCCCGGAAGAGGGGAATCTCATGGGGCAGGAGTTAGTTACAGATGGGTATGAGCTACCATTCGGGTGCTGGGAATTGAACCCGGGTCCTCTGGAAGAGCAGCCAGTGTTCTTAACCGCTGCGCCATCTCTCCATCGTAGCTATGTTTTTAAACAGAAACTTTCCCTTCTGGAGGAAGGCTCTGGAAAATCCAGAAAGTCAACAACAAAACTCTCGAGGCTCTGGAGGCTCTGGGCATAATGTTACCGACCTTTAATCCCAGCCCTCAGGAGGAGGCGGGAGGCAGGCAGATCTCTGTGAGTTCAAGGCCAGCCTGGTCTACAGAGTGAGTTCCAGGACAGCCAAGACAACATAATGAGACCATCTCTCACCAAAACAAAACAAATTAAAAACTACCCAAATCCTAAATCTCATAGCGCTCAGGAAGACCCTGAAACGTATAAGACTCAGAAAACCCCTGAAATAGTTGCTGGGGAACGGGGAATCTGGTGGAGCTGCCTTCAAGTTGTGCAGGGAGCTCCAGGGATGCAGCTTTCATGAGTCACCACCCATGCTGGTGAGAGCTTTTGGTGATGTGGCTGCCTTTGACTCATCCATGTTCCTGTAGGTAACCCCAACAGACTTACTGGCTCAATAAGCTAGACTTAGGTGGAATCCTTTCTTGGGTCTGCTGTGGGTGGCCTATCTGGGGTGAAGAGATTTTTGTTCCTATCGACCCAGGGAACATCATACAACACCATGTACACAGTATCTCCGTGGATATGAGCCCAGAGACTCAACTATAGGATTCTTCATAAAATGCCAGGCTCCTGCTGAGGCCACCCGAACTCCATTCCTGGCACAGAATGGGACAGAGATACGGCAAGAAGTGGAACTGGGATGCTCTGCACACTACAAGGACCCTGCAGAGGAAGCCCGGCTGTCCCCTCCACACGAATGCTTAAAAGGGACCAGCAATTTGCCCAGTTATCTCTAGACCGGGAGCAACCAGGCCAAGATTCAAAGACAAACTCCGGGTGGAGTGGACACCTGTAAACTGAACACCTATAACCCCAGCTTCTTGGGAGGCTGAAGCAGCAGCAGTTTGAATTCATAATTCATAATGAGCTTGAATGTAAAAACAAGAAACTAAAAACCAAACAGACAAAAGAAGGGCTGGAGACCTAAGAGTGCCTGGCAGAGTGCCTCTCTAGCATCCAGAAAGCCCCGGGTTCCATCCCCAGCACCGCATAAAATCAGAAGTGCTGGGGCCTGCCTGTATATCGTCTAGCACTTGGAAAGTGGAGGCAGGAAGATCAGGATCCCTGATGCTACCTACCAGTCTGAGATATATCGGATGGTGCCTAAAAAATAAATAAATAAATAAATAAATAAATAAATAAAATAAAATAAAATAAACCAAGCAACCAAATAAACAAAAAAAAAGAAGACTCAAACTTAGTGGACTTAAAAAATTAGGTCAGCTGGGCGGTGGTGGTACACGCTTTTAATCCCAGCACTCGGGAGGAAGAGACAGGTGGATTTCTGTGAGTTCAAGGCCAAGCCTGGTCTACAGAGTGAGATCCAGGACAGCCAAGGCTACACACGGAGAAACTCTGTCTCAAAAAGCCAAAACAAACAAACAAACAAACAAATAAAAAATAAAAATAAAAAACTAAATCCAGGCCCTGTCTTAAGGACCAACAGGAAGAAGAAGCAATGTGTCCCCCAAAGAGATGGGGCAGTGCTAGAGAACAGGAGGGGGAGGGGCCGGGCCAGCTTTCAGAAAAGATGGCTTGGGAGGAGGGGATGCTGAGTGAAGTCTATCAGAATCCTATCTGCCTAGCTCAGTCGCCATGGTGACCACAGCCTCGGGGAAGCCCATTGGTCCCGCTGACTCAGAAGGGCCCTTGGTCAGCCAGTTAGTAATGAAGGGGCAGGCAGCTTTACAGAAGAGAGAGAGACAGAAGAGGAGCCGGGGAGGGGTGACCCCTGGGTCTTGGCTTTCTCTGACTACCTGTTGCCTAGGAGGTGGGCTCTGCGTTTTCTACCTGTCTCTCCGGGAACAAGATTCCCAAGCCCTGGCCCGGCCCAGACCTTGCCTTGGCTCAGTTCTGGAATTCTTTTCTATGTGTACGTGGAGGTCAGAGGTCTAGCTGGCATCTGTCTTAATCGCTCACATCTTTAAAAAAAGTTATTATTAATGTGTATATATGTACGTCTATATGCAGGCCCGTGTGCCATGGCACACATGTGGAGGTCAGAGAACAACTGTGGGAGTCAGCCCTCTCCTTCCACCAGGTAGGTGGTGGAGACGGAACTCAGGTTATCAGTCTTGGTTGTGGGGCACCCTTAACCACTGAGCCATCTTGCCAGTTTTTTTTTTTTTTTTTTTTTTTTTAAATTTGAGACAGGGTTTCTCTCACTGAACCAGATTAGCACCAGGAATCTTTCTGCCTCTGTAACTCTTGCTTTGGGGTTACAGGCACAAACCATGCCTACCTGCCTTCTGTCCATTCTTTCTTTTCTTATAAGGGTTCAGGGGATCTGAACTCAGGTCCACAAACTTGCTTGGCCAGTACGTTACCAACTGGTCCATCTCCCCAGCCACTTGCTTTTAGACTTCTAAGGAGCCCAAACTTAGTAACAAAGGGCTTCTTGGGGGTGTGTGGCATTTGAAGCCTCTATTGTCTCCTGGGAAATTCTGGGAGCCTGGGTATCCTGAAACGCAGCTTTGTGAGGTGGTCATCCTTCACCCCTGATGCCAACCACATCTCCTGCTGGTGGCAATCAGGAGGCCCAGACAACAGCAAGCAACTCGGCAGTCACACCGCCATGTACTTCAGAACTAAACAGACAATGCCTCATGTCTCTGGAGCACAATCGTAAGCCATTTGGGGGGAAGATTCTGGAATGGTTGTAGGGCACACATGCTCAGTGATGAATGTTCTAGGTATGAGAGTGACAATGACATTAGACAGACCTATCTACATACTTTTATTTTGAAAATTTCATGTATGTGTGTGTGTGTATGTTCATGTGTGTGCAGGTGTCCTCGGAGTCCAGAAGAGGGTGTCAGATCCCCAGGAGCTGGAGTTACAAGTGGCTGTGAGCTGCCTGATGTGGACGCTGGGAACTGAACTCAGGTCCTCTGCAAGAGCAAGTGCTCTTAATTCCTGAGCCATTTCTCCAGTCTAAAGACAAGGTCGCATGTAGCCCAGGCTAGCCTTGAATTTCCTCTGTTGATGGACAGCTGGCTCTTCATCTGTAAAATGGGCATTTAACTTTATCCTGGGGGCCGCTGGAATGATCCCAAGGTTCCTGCTGAATGCAAGGCTCTTTGGCTGGTGATGAGACCCTCATGCCTTTGTGGCAGACACCAGCTCCATCAAGACATACAAGTTGGTTTGATTATTATTATTTTTTTTTTTTAGGACAGATGTCTCTGGAGTATGCTTTTCCATGGGGGAGGCTATGGGACTAGCAGGTGAGGTAATTCCAAGTCCCAAGTCATGATTTTATACTCTTGTTGGAGATGGAATTTGGGGCTTTGAATATGGTAGGCAACAGCTCTACCACTGAGCCACACCCCAGCCCCTCACTGGGGGATTCTAGGCAGGTGCTCTACCACTGGACCACACCCCAGCCCCTCACTGGGGGATCCTAGGCAGGTGCTCTACCACTGAGCCACACCCCAGCCCCTCACTGGGGGATTCTAGGCCTTGCCACTGAATCAGATCCCCAGCCCTTTGTGCTTTTATAGTGGTTGAGAGAAAATGGCCCCGATAGGGAGTGGCACTTAGGAGGTTGTGGCTTTGTTAGAGGACGTGCGTCACAGTTAGGGGTTTGCTTTGAGGTCTCCTATGCTCAAGCTATGCTCAGTGTGACTCACAGTTGCTTCTGCTGCCTGTGGATCTCGATGTAGGACTCTCAGCTCCTTCTCCAGCACCATGTCTGCCTGCATGCTTCCGTGCTTCCTGCCATGATAATGGACTCAACCTCTGAACTGTAAGCCAGCCCAATGAAATGTTTTCCTTTATAAGAGTTACCGTGGTCATGGTGTCTCTTCACAGCGATAAGAACCCTAACTAACAATGCTTGAACACAAGGCTTTCCAACGTAACTCAGGCTAGCTGTAAAGTATTGATCCTTCTATTTCAGTCTCTTAGATCCTGGGGTTACAGACCTGTGCCTCCCCTCCTGTCTCTCTCCATAGACTTTTAAAGGCTTAGTTTTCCCCGAACTCCAACACCTGTGAGAAAGCTCAGTGGCTCCCCTCTGCCCTGTCATCAGTACGGTGCATGGAAGAACAAAATGGATGTATTTCCATTTGCAGAGAGCCTCTGGAAAAAAAAATCAATGTAAAGCTGGACACTGGGTTTTTGGGGGTGCGGCTTGGCAATACAGCGCATGCCTACCACGGGCAAAGCACTGAGAATCATCTCCAGAATTGCAAAAATAAACGACTAAATAATCAAGCAAAGCTTAATGCATGCCATTAACTTTTGCTGTTTTTTTTTTTTTTTAATTTTTTTTTTGTTTTTTTTTGGAGACAGGGTTTCTCTGTGTAGCTTTGCGCCTTTCCTGGAACTCACTCTGTAGCCCAGGCTGGCCTCGAACTCACAGAGATCCGCCTGCCTCTGCCTCCCGAGTGCTGGGATTAAAGGCGTGCACTGTTGTTGTTGAGACAGGGTCTCACTGTGTAGCCTCAGCTATCCTAGAACTCACTATGTAGACCACACCTAGCTTGTCAATAAACTGCTCTAATAAACAAAGAAGTAGACATCAGGTTTTTGCGGAGGGCAGGTGGTAACTGCTACTAGGTATAAAGCTTCATTTTGAGGTGATTAAACATCCCACTCCCCGGAATCACTAAGGGGCGAGGGGTACTGTAGAGTGCTGGCCTGGCACGCACAAAAACCAGGGCTTTGCCCCAAGTGTGGCATAAACCAGGTGTGCTGGTGCACACCTGTAATGTCAGCACTTGAGTAGAGACATGGAGGACTGCAGATTCAAGGTCGTCTTGAGCTACATAGAGAGTCCAAGGCCAGGCTCAAAAACCAAATAAACAACTTGCTACACTTCTACTTCAAAAATGGCGGTACAGTTTTGAAAAATTATTATTTTATTATTTTATGTGTATGCGTGTTTTGCCTACACGTTTGTTCACCATATGTGTGCCTGGTGCCCAAGGATGCCAGAAGAGGGCATTAGAT
>CABHPP010110627.1:0-30894 GCA_902168425.1 Peromyscus attwateri
CCCCTTTACACACACACACTGGATCAGGCCTGGGTCCTCCAGCTGAGTCCCTATGTCTCCTGGTCTCCCACCTCTGGCCTTCTAGGTGGCCTGCAGTGGCCTCACCCAGAAACCCTGAGGCCGCAGGTAAGCCAGTCAAGAAGGCAGAGGACCCAGAACTAGGTTTCAGGGAGGTCCTGGTCAGGGGTCAGGGGTCCTCAGCCTCTCAAACTTCCCAAGCTGGACAGACCTCTGGGTCTCTTTGCCCATGCCTCTCAGGGGCCTAGTGTGGTCAGGAAACAGGAGCCACTCTGGCCTGGGCCTCCCCCCATAATGGAAGTTAGGAGGGAGGCTCATCCAATTCCCCTTAACCAATGCCTGTGCGTCCTACTTGCCCATCTCATCTGAGCCAGCTCTCTCAGATGGTTAGCGTCAGACCCCAAGGACACCTCTGTGGGAACTTGAGGTCTGGGGCTGCTCTGAAGGAGAACCCAGTCTTAAGAGGGAGGCCGAGGGGGACACATGGGAGGAGGGGACAGCTACCTGGGTGGCTTCCTGGAAGTGGAGATGCAGATGCGGCAGTGGATAAGAGCATGCCCAGGGTGGAAAGAACCTTCTAGATAGAGGCTAGTGCAGGTCAAGATCCCAGCCAGGGTGGGATGGTGAGGCTCTATGGAGTTAGAAGATAGAGGGCGCCAAGGAGGGTCAGGTTCTGGGATAAATTAAGCCCGTGGAGTTCTTCGGGAGCCATTGAAGGTTATGGCTAGGGGAACTTGCCTTGCCTTGCTTGCATTTTTGAATAGTGCTCACTCTGGCATCACAGACAGGGAGTGGGCCTGGGTGTGGAAAGGCTAGCGGGGAGGAACTGATACAGAGGTTCTCCCACTGGGTCCCCACTTCTCACTCCTACACTCTGAAGAGCCCCTTCCCTCCTAGGACTGCAACTCCACACTGTGCCTTAGAAAACTGCTCTGCCTATCTGGGAGAGAAGGCTGGGGCACAGGATGTCAGCAGACTCTGCCAGCCGCCTGCCAAGAACAATACTGCAGCTGGGCATGGCCTTTAGGGGACAAGAGCAGAGAGAGACACTGGGCATCTTGTGACTGTTGTCCTCTAAAAGGCTGGGTTCCACCAGAGCTCAGCTCCCAGAATATCGTCTCTTACCGTGCATCTATTGAGTACCCACCGTATGCCTGGCACTCAGCATGTTGTTCGGAACCAAGTATGGGCTCGCCACCAAAGACCTGTCACCACCTGAACCACCCACACACCCTGCCTCAGTCAACCCCCTACTCCTCTCCTGGTCCAGGCAGTACCTCCGGAGGTCCGGCCCCAGAACCTGATGCTGCATCTACAGGGTCTATAGCCCACTCAATGTCAGTGAATGGCTCTAAAAGATGAGGGAATGAGGAGTGTGGGGTGGGCAGGACAGACCCGCTCCTAAATGAACAGCCCATCTGGGCAGACAGCAGACATTCTGTGTAAGGGAAAATTTACTAACACAGTGGTCTTGTTCATGAAGAGTGATGGAAACACCACCCGATCCTCACTACTGAACCAGCCAGGGATGTTTGTTCTGATGGGAGGCATCTGGGTGCCTACTGTGTGCTGGAGACCCAGGGAGAGGGCAAGAAGGTGGATTCTCTGCCCCACTTAGACACCACCAGTCTCTCCCTGCTAGCCTAGGTCTATCTGGATCCTGACATAGCCCGGGGAAAGGGTCACCTCAATGGCACAGGCCTCATCTCAGACCTTCCTCCATACCCAGAGGCTAAGAAGGAAAGGGTACCCCTAGCAATGAATCCTGCTCACCTCCAAGTACAGTGAACACTCCCCAACTCCTGAACCTTGGCTTGAACACAAGCTCAGATTCCTGCTCTGCCCCTTAAGGCCGTGACTCAGAACTTTGATCTCTCCTTCTGTACAGATGATCAGTGGCCTCCCCCTCAAGGCAGTGCAGCTGGCACCTAGCACCGTCACAGTTTTAGGTACCAAGTCTGGGGATCTGAATTCTAACCTCAGCTTTTCACGAACTTGTCCGGAACCTTGGGCATTCTGGTGTTTGTCTAAATCTCCATCTCCTCATCTTGAGGAGAAAGGGGTGTAACGGAGAACATGACGTGGTGTAGGGAAAGGACCTTGGGAGCTCTCTGCATCCATCTCTAGCTAGAATTTCATGGTGAGCCAGTGAGGTGTCTCAGCTAGGAAAGGTGCTTGCTGCTAAGCGCAAGGACCTGAATTCGATCCTCAGGATCCACATGGTGGACATAAGGAGAGAATCGACTCCCACAGTTATCCTCTGTCCTCTGAATGCAGAAGCGCGCGCACACACACACACACACACACACACACACACACACACACACACAGAGAGAGAGAGAGAGAGAGAGAGAGAGAGAGAGAGAGAGAGAGAGAGAGAGAAGAGAGACAGACAGACAGACAGACAGACAGATAGATGTAGGATTCTATCAGGCCACAGAAGCCCCCTCAATACCATAGTACTAACCTCATGTGACCCATGAAAATCTGGGTGGGAACCGGATGTAGCTGTTTCTGGGCAGGGAAACCACCCCTGTTATCTACAGAGACTAAAATGCCATTTCCAACGGCTCCCAAGGAGATGGGTCCTGGCCACTGGTGCCCTCTGAGTTGCCATTTACAAGTCACTGGTAGATGTTTTTGAGCTGTTAGTGCTCCTGTCCTCGGCCCCTCTGTGGTGGCTGTTAGGGAACTTTCTCAGTTGTCTTCTTGCTGACTTATTTTTGCAACAGTCTGGCATGGATCCCAGCAAGGGGCATCCTCCCCACAAAAGGGAGGAAGCTTCAGCTGATGAACTAAAAACTATGGGGCAGAGAGGTACTCCAAAGGTTTCAAAACCTGTCCAGCTAGTCTAAAGTTGGGATGTGAGGCCAACCCTCACACTACAGTTACCTTCCATCCTCCCTTCTGCTCGTTCTGCCCCCAGCCTGGTGCCGGGCAACTCCTGCCAACATTTTTAAAGCCCCCACCATCCCAGGCAGGCTCTGTGGGGCTCAGCTGAGCTGTCCAGGGTCCTGGCCAGGCCCAGTCTCACCCCAAAGGCTTCTCTGATTTGTCTCCTACACACACACACACACACACACACACACACACACACACACACACCCCTCCCTCCTGGAAATCAAAAGGAAACCAGAATCTGAAGCTGGGCCAGCCCCTACCACATGTCAGCGCTCAAGGCGTCAGTGGCCATTTCTGAAAAGTGAGAGCAACACAGAGCAGGCCAGGACTCAAGATCAACCATAGTCCCAACCTACAGGCCTGGCAAAGACATGGAACTGGGGGGACAGTGGCACCATACTGCCATTGAACAATGAGCCCTGGAAGGGGTGAAGCTTTGAAACTAAGTGACTGCTACACCCTGTTGACCAGTGAGGGACGCTGGCTGGGGAAACACAGAGAAGAAGTTGCAGAGTGCCCGGTGCCATAGGACAGGAAAGGGATGGAGAGAGAGAGAGAGAGAGAGAGAGAGAGAGAGAGAGAGAGAGAGAGAGATCTAGCAGGGCTGACGGTGACACCGGAGTCATCCTGGTTGGGGCATTTCTTGAGCCAGTCTTTCCAGAGAGACACAAGGGATCCAATGATCCTAGGGCCGTTCTGGGAGAGGGCTGTGAGCACCCGCAGGCTCCGGCAGTAGAGCAAAGTGTCCCCAGTCACACATGGCTGCCGCACCTCATGTGACCCCGCTGACCCTCTTTCTGGAAGAAGATGCTGAGCCAGGGGGAGGGGCTTTTGGCAGCCTGTGGACCTCGTGGCCCCCCAGCTCCGGACACTACTGTTCTCCACACCACGCTGAGTCAATGGAACAGATGAGAAGACTGAAGGAGAAGACACAGGTCAAGTGGTCAGGGCTGAGGTGCTCAGTGTTCAGCATCTTTGTCCGTAGGTCACAGAACTGGGCGAGTGGGGGCAGGGGCCTCCTGGTCATCCCTTGGCTCCTGCGCATCTGTCTACTTGTTCCCTATCCAGTAGTGAGGGTACATACACACACACACACACTTAGGACCTCAGTATCCCCCATTGTGTTCAAGACTAAATCCTATATGAAGGGTAAATAATTTAGGCCAGAAAACCCTCTTGAGCCTCTAGGAGGTTGCATCAACTCTGCCTGAGCCTGTGAGACTTGAGTGGGATTGGGAGCCAAGAGGGCATCTGGGCAGGCCTGGCATCCAGCAGTGCCAGCCGCCAGGAATACCCGGGAGCCAATGCCTGTGCCACACAGCCCTGCCCCACCCTCTCCTGCCAGAAGTCCCTTTTTAGCTCCCTTCTGGGGTAGGCAATGTAACCAGCTGGAGACAACCCTGCCCGAGGTGTCAGACGGGCTTGGGCATGCCTCTGGGTCCTGAGCCAGGCGCTCGGCCTGTTGCCTCACCTGTAATACGAGGCTTGCCTCATAGGCTGTGCCAACTATGCTAGACAGGGATTCGGAGCTGCCCCAAGCTCTCTGTCTGCCACATGCACAGAGCAGGGAGGGCCCCCAGGGAGCCTGCAGTCCTGCCCAGCCCTCCCTGATGCCGTAGCCCTGTGCTAGCCCCTGTTGGATCCCTAGCTCCGTTCCCTCTACCCAGCAGGTACTTAGTGAGTTTGAAACTCCCCCAAGATGCTTACAGCCACCACCACCCCCAGGAATCACCTTACTTTTGGCGATGTCTGAATTGTGAAACAGAGTCTACTGGGCAGTCACTGACCCAGAATGAGAAAGGTAAAAAGAAGAGCTGATTAATGGAGGGTCAGCTAAGCTAGGAGAGGTACAAGAAAGCTAGGGAGACCCAAGAGGCTAGAGAAGTCTAGCTGAGCCACAGGTTCCCTTCTTGGGAAAGGAGGCCTATGCCTCAGTGCTCCTGCAGGACCCACCTGCCTCAGTCTCCTCCCCCTGGTACTCCTACCCCCGCCCAGGCTGCAATGCTGTTCTAGAACCTTCCTGAGCCTGTTCATTCCCACGCCCCTCCAGCCACCCCACAGCTGCCCCTCACTAGCCTGGCCACACACCCTTTGTCTGTGTCTTCTCCGGTGAGAGATACCTGCTGTCAATCTGTAGCTGGCTGAGACCAAGAACAGGCCTTTGTGTGTCAAGCTGGCATGTAGCAGACACCCACACTCTAGTCTGAATGTTTCCTAGAGGCGTATTTGGATCTGAATCATCAGAAATGGGGGGTGGTGGTGGAGGGTGTTGGCTGTTGCACTCCAGTGCCACGTTAGGTTCCATTACACAAATAAGGGAAACTGAGGCACAGTTAGAGAAAGAAGAAGTGTAGGGTAGAAACCCTCTGTTCTGAGGTGAGACAGAGGGATAGGGCTAAAATGTGTTTCCTCAAACACCCTGATGTCACCCCCGGCTCTGATTCACACAGATAATCCCAATCTTACAGGTGAGAATCACGAGTGAGGTCCGAGGTTTGAGCGACAGGGTTAAATGGAATGCATGGAGAGCCCTACAACCTCCCATCCCACCCCGTATTCCCCTGCTGTGGCGGCTCTGTGGGAAGCTGAGGGGAAAGAAACGGGGTTTGTGCACCGCATGGATGAGACACTCAGCTCCCAACGCTCTCCACTGGGTCAGCCTGGCTGCCCAGCCCACCACAGAGCAGCCCCTGAGCTGGCACTGTCCCCGTGGCCTGCCTTGAATCATCATCACCATCTCCGGTGTGCAAAGGACACACTGCCCTGGGAGGATGGACTTACCCAAGGCTATCCTCCTTCTACACCTTGGGTAGTAGCCTCCAAGTCCTGTGCCAGCACCTGCTATGGATTCCCCATGGACCACACACACCCTTCCCCAATCCCCTTGGTCACTCCTGGGACACAGTGCTCGAGCCACTGTGTCTCCTGGTTTATGGCTGTCTGCTTCTTCCTGTAACAGAGGGATGGACCAAGGCAGGGCCTGAGAGAAACCCAAGTTCAGGGACCAGGGGTGTGACGGTGTTCAGTGTTTGCTGGGATCCTTCTCCCAGCACTGGAGTGGGAGGAAGATGAAAGGAGGGAGGAGGGAAAGAGGAAGAGAAACAAACAAAAAAACCAGGTGTCCACAGCAGACATCACCAATCGATCCCTGTAATCTCTCCTATTAAACCAAGGGCAACATCATAATTCCTGCCCAGGACTCCAGGCAGCCACTATATGGGGTTGGCCCCGGACACAAGGTCCACTTGGCACTCTGACAAGGCCACGGTTCTCTAGCACAGTCTAATCATTCTACACCTCCCTCTGCTCAGGCTCCGCTGGATCAGACTCAAAGCTGGCCCAGAATACCAGAACACTTGGCTGGAAGGACTTTTTGACAACCTCTGGGCACAGAAATATGGAGCTGACCCACTTTGGGTAGACAGCCGCTGTGCCCAGACCAGGCCTGAAACTCCTGCTCCAGACCCCACCTCAGTGTCTACCACACAGTTTATCATATCCAGGGGAGCCTGGGGGTGGGGCTAACCTATCCAATGGGGCTTCTCCAGAGACTTGCCCATGGACTTCAAGGAACTTACTCCAACTATACAGGTATGGAAACTGAGGCTCAGGGAGGTCTAGTGACAAGCCAGGGCTCACCATGAGGTAGACTCCAAATCCTATACTCACACCTTCTATGGGGTCCCCAGGGACCACACACACATATGCCCTTCCCCAATCTCCTCGGTCACTTCTGGGAGTCTAGTACCCTGGTGCTTTGCTCTCCTCCCCAAATAGCCCTCCTGCTGTTCCCACCACCCAGCCACCAGCTGGGATCCCACCTCCCTCCCAAGAGCTACCTGCCAAGCCATCAGCTACTGTCACCACCCCAAGGCAGACAGCAGGAACAGCAGCAGCAGCCTGGCACAGACCCACCTCTGGCCACTCTGTGGTTCTGATCCTGCAGGGCAGGCTCCCTCCCAGTCCTGGGTATATGTCTGCAGAAGGTACATGCAGGGACTGGGTAGAAACTCAGGGACTCAACAAAACAGACTTGAGAACTGGCTACGATGCTATAGTGGAGTGAGCAGGGGAACGTGCCGGGGGTCAGACAGGGTAGCTCCCCCTGTGAGTGTGCCCGGTCCACAGTCTAGATGCACAGGTGGTGCAGCATCCAGGGATGTTCCCCTACCAGTCATCACCCTAGGTGGGCACTCAACAGCTAAGGACAATTAGAGACAAGAATGGGATGTCCTTGGTTCCACTTGGTCCATTGTCCTCTGGCTTCTTGTGCTGGTGGCTCTTCTGAATGGCTGTTTTGATTCCTGGTACCCCCTATTCTGACTTTGAGCCCTAGAAAGCAGCTGAGGGCTGGGCAGGGGAGCATCTGATCCACAGAGACTCCAGTGACCTTGAAACTGTTCCACAGCTATACTAGTCAGACAAGGAAGAGAGACCAGCCTGGGCTCCAGGGTCCGCTCATCCAGTCCTTCTGTCTCTGAGTTTTCACCTCTTCCTCTGCTGAATGGATTCTGATTCTTTCTGGCCGGGCTGATGATGGGCAGGAGGAGGTGATAGTGAGTCCCTAGCCCTTTCCAGACCCTTCCTTCCCCATTTCCCCATAAGAAAGCAGCTGAGGCCCCTGGAAGGAGGCAGGCGGCTGAATGCCCTGTCTGCAGCCCCACAGGCATTTGGCAAGGCTCCTCACTGTCTGCCACTTTAGGGTGTGATGGTAGAACACGGTCAGTGCCAGGATAGACAGCACCAGCATGGGCAGCCTGTGGGGGAGGGGGCAGCCACACAGAGTCTGTTGGAGGGGGCTGTCCAGGGCTCCTGTCACAGAACAGAGGAAAACTTACAACCAGAAATGGAGCCACATTGGAGAATCCTACAGAAAGAAGCTGCCGTCTGGGAGGGCAACAAGTTAAGGAAAGCGTGTGTAAAAGAGAAAGTTGTCAGTACCCACTGACGTCCGGCATCACATTTGCTGGAGAGAATCCCAGTGGACTGTGCTTAGGTTACACGTCCAGCCTGAACCAACTATTGCATTGGATAGTTTTGTTTTTTGTTTTTGTTTCTGTTTTGTTCTGTCAACTTGACATAAAATATGGTCATCTAGGAAAAGGGAACCGCAACAGAGAAAAAAAATACTTTTATCAGATTAGCCTGTTGGCAAGTTTGTGTGGCTTTTTCTTGATTAGGTGGATGTAAGAGGGCCCAGTTCACTGTGGGTGGCGCCATCCTTAGGCAGGTGGTCCTGGGCTCTCTAAAAAAGGTAGATGAGCAAACCAGAGGAAGCACGTCAGTGAGCATCATTCCTCCATGGTTCTTGCCTCTGCTCCCAGAGTCCCTACCCTGACTTCTTTCAATGATGGACCACGATTGGATGTCTAAGCCGAATAAGCCTTTTGTCCCCCAAGTCAGAGCAATAAAAAGCAAACTAAGGACAGCCATAGTGGGGAAACACCACATAGCACAGAGGGAGTTTGGCCAATTCCAGAAAAGGGAGGCTCTGTGGGAGGGGCTTCCCATTTTACAGATGGGAGGTTGACCCCAAAAGACATCCTTCAGTAGCATGTCTCAGGGCCTTTGAACCAATCTAGACAAAGGTGACCTGGCCAGTGTGTCCTGTTGGTGAGGAGGGTAAGGAGGTGGAATTGGGTCCCAATGGGGATGACAAGACAAGCATGCCAGGTCTCTGTGTGACTAGTGACACCAGGACTAGGAGGGCAGGGCTCAGTGATGGGGAAGGAAGAAGGAGTGGGTGGGGTCAGGGCTGTCAGGGGTGGGTCGAGAAGGGGAGGCTGCTGTGAGATCTCCAGGATCCAAAGTGGCTTCTGCAGAAGGGGCAGAGGATGGGAAACCATCTTGGAGAAAATGAAGTCTGAAGTCTCCGGGAAGAGACCCGAGCTTTGGCAAAGAACTTGGAGGTGACTGGCATGTACAGTGGTGTGGTGACTCTGGAGAGCAGGTTACAGGTAGGCAGGACCACCAGGAAGTATCCACAGGAGAGGATCTGGGAAATGGAGACGAGGAGAGACATCCTGAGTGGGTGCATCCTTCTAGCCCTTGCTTACCACGCTTAGTTGTGATTTTCTGTTGTGTTGAGAACAAAGATCCCGTGTCCGTCGAGTGCAGACATTTCTTGGGTCAGTGTCTGGACCATGTTGGGAAGGGGGCTGCCTTGTTATTAGGAGCCCCTAGAAAAGGGTTACCCCCATTTCAGGTGGGAAAATGAGGAGACTCGGCATGACAGTGGTGCATCCCCGGTCCTCTTTTCTCCTGGCCCTGGGATGTTGGCTGTGAGGGGTACAGCCACTGTGGTGGGGGAGCTGGTTATACTCCCTCTTCTTGGGCCTCTGACTTTCCTCAGGAGCCTCAGCTGAGCCCCTGCTCTACTGAGATCATCATCATCCTGGCGAGGCCAGGCAGAGCCCAGGCCTACTGACATCCTTCAAGAGGAGGCATCCATTGGGAATAAGCTCCTATGAGGCCCCTGATATCCTGGGTGGGTGTTCACTCTGGTCAGCATCAACTACTGGACTCCAGGAGACAGCTAAAGTACATACTAGTGATCTGAGGAAGGAGTCTCAGCAGGCTGGTCCTCAGTTGGGAACAGTCCCACAAGTACTGCAGCTTCCCAGGGTCTGCATCCTGGTCCGGCTTTGGAGTATGACAGGCCATGGTCCACATCCTGGCTCTGCTACATCCGACTTGATTGTTTGACCTTGGGTAAGTCTGAACCTTTGAGTCTGGGCCCCACTCCGGAATCTGTGAATGGGCTGTACATAGGTACCCATCCACTGGGGTGATCCTAAGGGCTAAGTCTCTTCAATGGTGGTCTAAGTGACTGACCGGAAAGAACCGGTCAGGTTAGCCTAAAGACAAGCAAGGGAGGCAAATAACCGGCACATATCTGGCCTTACCCAGCATCTGTGTGGAGAGGACAGACAGACAGGAACTCACACTCCATCAGGACAGCAGGACAGACCTCCAGGATCCCTAAAGTTTCTCTAACTTTGACCCCACGTCTACCTCCCACCTCCTCCATTGGCCAGCAGTATGGCCTCTGCTCTGTGTGCAAACCACACAGAAGCTTCAGGCGGTCCACAAGGCTGCACTGTCTCTGCCCACCTGTCATCCTATGTCACCATGTCCAGCATCATCTTCTCTCTGGCTACAGCCATTGGTGCCACACAGACAGCCAATCTAGAGCCCATGTTCAAAGCAACCAACCACCCGCTGGCCCAGGAGGTGGAAGAAGCCGATGGACCCCCCACCACTGATACTAACACTGCAGAAAGCCAGGCAGGATGGAACAACATCCCTCAGGAAAGCCGGTGTTTGTATTGTCAACAGAGGCTGGGGTGGGGTTTGCTATGCACACAGCACCAGGGAGGTGCAGGCACCCAGGTGCTAGTGTCTGCCAGCTCCTGCTACCAAGCCCGAAGCCTTGGCCAGCTCAACTGGTCTTTAACAAGTGAAACTCACATTATGTGAGGGCAGCAGGGTCTCTAGATCTCTGTGCTGTTAGGGTGGTACACCCCTTCCAGTGGCTTCTGACTGCCTGGGATGCAGCTGGTAGAGACTGGTACAGGCAGTGTAGCCTTATTGGAGGTGTGGAATGACCCTGCTCTCTGCCTCACCCTGCTCCAGCCGGACACACACACACACGCCACTCGTAGTCTTACCATTCCCAGGTCCTTTCCCTTTGGGTCATCTTTATCTCAGCATCTGCCTCACTAACCACTGTCCCTCTGTCCTCAGCAAACCATAGCCCATCCCCTGTCCTGTGGCTAACAGCAGTGTCTGCCCTTGCACTAAGAGCCCCAGGGATGAAAGGCAAGCACCAGGAGACACAGAAAACACAGGATCTGGGGCCAGGCTCCTAGCCCCAGCATCTGGCTAAACCACTGACCAGCCCAGTGTCCTTCTTATTCAAACTGAGTGTTCAGGAATCTGGGCCAGCAGCCAGCTCGGTAGACAGGGTCATTGATGCCTCACCGTCATCGCGGGACCAGACCCAGGGAGGTCCAAGGACTGGGGGTCCAGAGGAGGCCTGGCACAGTTCTCTGGCTACCTCCAATTCCCCATCTCCAAAAGTTCTGGGGAGAGGACTGGGGAGAGCTATATATCTCATATAAGATGAATGAGTCACACTGAAACCAGTGGATTATTCAGAGCCTGGGTGGAAGGGACTGTAGACTGTGCTTCTGGGGACCTGAACCCATCAGGGCTGACCCCCCCCCCCCCCGTGTCCCTTGGGATGGTGGCATCCCTCTGACCTCATCTCAAGCAGGGCCAGCAGCAGGTCCTTCCACTGGTCCCTGGGGCCCAGGTATCCTTCCTCAGAGGGACCTTGGTGTTTCCCAAGGCTACCATGTCATCAGAACACTCATGCTTCGCTCTGACTGTACTAGGAAGGCTGGGGACAATGGCCATACAGCAACCACACAGGCTGGCCTTTGCCCTTGGGCTCTTTGATTAAATTCAATCCATGATGCGGTTACCAATACCCTTTGTACAAGCAGGTGAGGGGCACAACAACAGAAGTCCCCACAAGGGCAGAGCCTCTTCCAAAGGTTCCTCCTGCACAGAGCACCACTGGAACAGAGCACAGCAAGATGGTGGATGGCAGATGTGTGCGCGTATGCGCGTGTGTATATGCAAGTTGCATGCCGTGTGTGTGGATAGCAGAGGTCAACCCCAGGTGTTGTTCCTCAGAGCTGCTTCATTGTTTTCTTGAGAGGGGGTTTCTCACTAGCCTGGAACTTGCAGGTGAGGCTGGCTGGCCAGCAAGGTCAGGGGATCTGCAGATCTCTTTCTCTCCAGCGCAGGAATTACATGCTCACCCCCCCCCCCACACACACACACATGGCTTCTTTTCACCTGGATGCTGGGAAAAGAAACTCAAGCCCTTGTGATGAAGGCTTTATCAACTGAGCCATCTCCACAACTTAGCACAGTGACCTTTGAACTGGCAGAAATGGGAAGGTAACAGAAGCCCACTGAGGCTGAGGTTGGCCTTGCCTATTCTCCAGGGATGGCTGTACCCAGCCCCAAGAGCCCCTGTCCTGCGCCCACCTCCCCAAACCTTTATTTCACCTGCAAAGGGGGGCTGATGTCCCAGGACTGTGGTAGACACTAGCGAGGGAGAACGCTGGACACTGCAGTGTGCACTCAGCAGGAACTTGCTGTCTCTCCTGGCATCCCATACACACCCCTGCTTTCACATGAAGCTTGGTGAGTACCGGTGAGGAAGGATGGGTATGGGCACAAGCCTTTGAGCAGGGCAGGCACGCATGTGTGGAGGTGCCACCACGAGAGCTGGGTGACTTCTATTGTGTTGCTTAGCCTCTCTGAACAGGTTTTCCAGGAGTCCGTGGGAAATGGTGCATGGAGTCGAGGAGGCACCTGCACACAGAAGGCACTTAATTAGTGCCAGTCCCAATAACCCTGCACCCCTCGACGGTCTGTACAGCAGAAAAGAGATGCCTTTTAGTGGACTTGTGCCTCCCACACTTGGCCTCTCTCTTCTTCTGCTTGCCTTCTTATGGTGCCAGCCACGCTTTTGGTTTCCACCCCTGCCTCAGGGCCTTTGCACGTGCTGCTGTGCCCTCTGCCTGGAACAGATCTTTCCAGTTCTTAGCCCAAAGGTCACCTTCTGCGTGAAGCCTGCCCCTTCCCATGTCACCAGCTTGGTTGACTCACTTTTGTCTGTCATGTGACTTCCTCCATTTCCTGTCTTACTTCACAGCATCGGCCCAGCCAAATCGGGCATCGTCCATTCCCTCTGTCACTGAAGTCTAGCACAAAGATAAACTGGCACATAGTAGGTGCTCATGCTTAACGGTAGCTGAAAGAAAGAACATCAGAGACTACCTGGCCCGCATGGCCCAGCCCCTGCCCCTCCCCCTCCACTGACTCCCCCCGCCCCGCCCCAGCCGCAGCTCTAATTGGCAGGGCCCACCCACCCGGGGCATCCCCCCTCCACTGCACAGGCGGCATTGTGCAACCTGTAATTGCCGCCTCCTGCTTCCCTCTCCCCCTACCCCAGCCCCTTCTCCAGCAGAAAGGAGACCAGGCCTATTGTGCAATTCTGCTGACAGGAGGGTGACCTCACCAGGATGGCCAGGAGAGGGGACAGGGCCCAGGATGGGAAAGGCCTGGAGGCTGTGGCCTAGGACAAAGGCTGGCTTGGGGGGATAACCCTTCTAAGGGGGCTTTCAGGGGGGTGGGGGATGACAAGGGCGCTTTTCATGAGAGGAAGGACTTGGAGAGCGAGCGAGCGGGCTAATCCTTAAGAAAGGGCTCCAAGGGAGACATCCATAGGCGGCTGTGTGCTTGAGGGGGGATTTCAGAGATGAGGAAACAGATGGGGGGTGGGCTTGCCCCTTAGCAGCTTGGCCCTACAGTCCTCTTGCCTTAGCCCGTGCCCTTGTCTGTAAAATGGGCTTGTTAGGGGTCTGTATCCTACTGTGAATGTCAGGCACACACTGAGTGTCCCAAGTGCTGGTCCTCTCCTCTCTCTCTTTCCTCTCCTTCGCCCCTCCCTCCTCCCCCCTCCCCCCCCCCCCCCCTCCTTTCCCTCCTCCTCTTCCTCCTCTCCCTCCTCCCTTCCCTCCTCTCCTCCCCTCCCTCCTCTCCTCCCCTTCCCCCCTCCTCCCCCTCCCCCTCTCTCCTCTCTCCTTTCCCTCCTTCTCTTCCTCCTCCTCCTCCCCTTCCCTCTCCTCCCCTCCCTCTTCTTCCTTCTCCTTCCCCTCTCCTTTTCTTCCTCCCCTCTCTCCTTCTCTCTCCTTTCTCTCTCCTCTTCCTCCTCTCACTCCTTCCTCCCCCTCCTCCCCTTCCTCCTCCTCCCCTCCCTCTTCTTTTCCTCTCCTTCCCATCTCCTTTTCCCCTTTCTCCTCTTCCTCCCCGCTTCTCTTCACCCCTCCATCCCTTCCTCCTCCTCTGATTGACAGTACTGGATCTCAAACCCAAGGCCTGACATGTGCTAAGAAGCACTCCAGGGAGCTCTACCCCAGCTTCTCTCTCTGACTCTGACATGGGCCTTGCTGAGCTGCCTGGGCTGGCCTTGGACTTGGTTTAGTCCCCTGAGTCGCTGGATTGCAGGTGTGTGGCCACCAGCCTGGCTTCCCCTCCCTTTTACAGACATTTCTCAGCTCCTGCATGGAGGCCCAGATTACTCAGGGTCAGAGAATTCTGAGCTTGCTTTACCCAGCAGAGCTGCATAAGGGGATGATTTGACCACGGACATGGTTAGCAAGTGTTTGGAAGGGTCTACACTTGGCTGTATCTAGCAGGGGGAGGTCTTTCGCTTTGCCCCTTGGCATTGTTATAAAAAGCCCTTTGGAATAAAGTTCTGGGCCATTGGGTATTGACCCAGGTCCTCCCGAAGCTATCCTGTGTTTCTGTCTTTCTTCTCGGCTAGGCCTATATCATTCTACCTGATATTTCCTTATCCCTCTCTCCTCAAGAGTACCCAGGGTAAAGTGAGGACAGGTCCCTACACTCCAGTCACAAGCTTCTGCTGCCCGTCACTCCTAAGCTGTCCAGGGCTTGGCAGCTGCCTCCGCCCACCCGCCCCCACCATGTGCCTTGCCTCAGGTGGCACCTGCACTCCACTGCTGGCTCTAGGCTCCTGAGCTCTGGCCAGGTGGACTTAGAGGCTCCATGTCTCCAGATATGAGCCCAGGGCAAGGCACCTGTCCTCCATGCCTGAATCTCTGCAATGGACCAAGCCACATCTCCAGCCCAGGATGCGGGGGAGGAGAGCACTTTCTGGGGCTTTTGCTCTTTACCATTAGGCTGTGGGGAGGGGATGGATCTTGACGCAGGGCAGTTTCCAAGGATGGCTGGATTCATTCCCACAGAGCCCCATGAGCTCCTGTTCTAGAACGGCAGAGCTGAGCCTGGTGGGGCAGAGCATGGGGTGTGAAGGAGAACAGGTACTGCCCGACCTTCCGATTCCTTTTCTATGAACAACCAGCATCTCCCTCCGGCTTTCTCAACACAGCGTCCACTACCCAGATTCAGTGTGGTTCTGTGAAGTGTAGTTGGCGGAGTCCACCTCTGGGCTGGGAGTGTGGCTCCGTGGTAGGCACAAGGCCCTGGGTCCAACTCCCAGCACTGCTAACTGATTTAGAAAGTAAATGCTTTGTTTTCCTTTCTGTATGTGTGTGTGCACATGTGCACACCCATACACGCATGCATTCACGTGTGTGAATTTAGGTATGCACTGTCACACGTGTGCAGGTCAGAGGACAACCTCAGATGTCGATCCTTATCTTATGCCTTGTTGGAGGCAAGTCTGCTTGCTGTTCCCTGCTGTGTGTTCCAGGCTAGCTGGCCTCTGGGCTCCCAGAGATTCTGCCTCCACCTCCCATCTCTCCACGGGAGCATGGGGATTAGAGGTGCATGGCTTTATATGGGCTCTGGGGATTCGAACTCAGGTCCTCATGCTTGCATGCCAAGCCCTTCCCTCACTAAACCATCTCCCAGCCCCTCCTCTCCATGCTAAGCTTGTCTTTACTGAGACAGTTTCCCACAGCCCATTCCCGGGCAGATTCTGTCTTCCTAGCGGGGTGACCAGGGCTATTTGGCTCCGGTCCCAGTGGGTTTCCATGGCGGTGATGTTTCTGGTCAAGCTGGTGTGTGTGGGTTCTCAGTATACTTAGAAGATCTGCCTCCCTACAAGCCCCGGGTAGGGAGGTCTCCCTGGGGCAGGACTGATTTGAAATGGACTATCTATCCAGTGACCTACACCTGCCCAGCCTGTGCTGATCCTGACTTGGTGACATGGTGCAGAGGGCCGCCGGGCTATAGCTTTATTCTACGGCAGACAAAACAAGATGTTTGCAACTCCTGTCCAGCCAGGAGACCAGTTTCCACCTCTGGGCTGGAAGTGTGGCTCAGTGGTAGGCACGAGGCCCTGGGCTAACGGGGACAAACAGGGCCACCATGTCAGGAGACACACACACAGGGCCAGGAGCGAGCAAGGGACTGCATCTGAACTGGCATGGGAAGGCTGGTCCTTCCCCAGCTGAGCCTTTGACACCCTCATGCGTCCTTGGCAAAGATCCATACACAGGGGCCACAGCTAAACTTCTAACCAAGAAACTGTGACAGAATAAACGAGACTTGTGGGACTTATCCTGTAGTGACAATCTACTGGGACACAGATAAAAAAACAATCCCATGAGGGGAGTGGAGAGATGGCTTAGCAGGTAGCAGTTGGCTGCTCTCCCAGAGGACTCACCTTCGATTCCTGGAAGGCACGTGGTGACTCACAACCATCTTGTGCCCTCTTCTGGTCCCTTTGGGTACTGCATGCACATGGTGAGTATACATACATGCAGGCAAAACACCAAATCATGAAAATGAATAAATAACAATAACAGAGCCGAGAAGATAGTAAAGTACTTGCCCTGCAAGCACCAAGATCCAAGTTCAATCCCCAGAACCCACATAAGAACCCAGACATGCCACCAGATGCTTGCAATCCTAATGCTGGGGAGGCAGGGACAGGTGGACCCCTCTCCCTGGGTCCTGACAGCCAGCCAGCCTAACTTTCTCAGAAAGTCCTAGACCAATGAGAGACCCTGCCTCAAGAAAAATGGCATCTGAGGAACAACGCCCAATGTTGTCCTCTGACCTTGAGTGTGTAACTATGCACATCTACGAACACACAAAAGGTTACAATCATGAGTCATTCTGTAAAAATGTGTCTGAGTCTGTCAGTGCCTACTATGTGCCAGGCTTCCCATGGATTGGCCCAGTCATTCCTCATGTGAACCGCAGCCTCATGATAGGTGCTGTTCACATATGAGGAAACTGAGGCCCACTAAGTCTTAAAATCACTGGGACATCCCAGAGCCTGGCTCTGAGCTGACAACTGAGAGAAAGGAGGAGAGGTGAGCCAGACACCCTCATATCTGTTTTTTTATTCTGCCTTGCTCCGTCCCTCACCAGCACCACTTTCCTTTTGGGGGTGCAGACACCCTTGATCTCGTCACCGGAGTGGTCACACGGTCCCTCTGCCCCATCCCCATGTCTTTCCGCAGGGCTCTCTCCCAGGAACACAGCGTCAACTTTCCCTGTGTCTTTAATGAGGGTTGAACTCCTTCAATCGTCTGGCAGTCCATTTGCTGGGGAGAGTGAAGTTCCTGAAGGCTCCTCACTTCACCTGCCCTACAGGAAACGGATTCAATTAGAAAAATCTATTGCTAATTTGAAAGCTCTGATTCTATAATTTCCTACAGGGAAGACATGTAAATTGCGTGTTATTTAACGCCCTTTCACGGCAGGTGAGTTCCGCGGGGGGCAATTATAACCAGCTCTCCACTCTTCTTATACGTTCCTGACAAGGGGGGAGAAGGAGGAGGGAGAGGGAGGAGGGAGATGGAAGAGGAGAGGAGACTATTTCAAAGCTGCTCTCCAAGTAGCTGTCAGAACACAGACTCAGAGGGACCTAAGGAGAGTCAACTGGCTGGCGTCTGTTTCCCGCCCTGTGTCCCCCCAGACACACAGTCCTGGACCCCAAGACATCTGGCCTTTCCCCCCAGCCATCTAGGAAAATCACCACAGTTTGGGGAGTGGGGCAGAACACCCCAAACTACTCTCCAGCCCTCTACCACCAGCCAGGTGGCACATAGCTGTCCCTTCTTCTCTCTGGCTCTGATGGTCCCGGTCTGAGGAGCCACTAACATCCCTTCCTCTGCCTGGGCTGCCTGGGGACCAAACTGAGTGTAAATTTAAAAGGGCAACTGAAAACTGCAGAGGACTGTGACCTATGAGGAGAGCCAGCATGGGCAGCTGGACCCCGGCATGCCCGCTCAGGCTCTGGTTCCCACCCTCTCCTCACCCCTCCAAACCCTCGAGGAAGACTTTCGCTAGAAGGACTATGATCTTTCTGGACTAGGGGAATTTGGGGTGACTCTTTTCTCCTGCACAGTATATCAAAGGGCTCTGTGCACCACGTGCCCATAGGTACACACAAGTTCGTTCTCTCTCTCGTGCACTCGCCAGACGCCAAGGCTACAGGCTCATCTGGGATGGGGTGCTGCACTGGGACTAGAGGAGAGCGACAGCTTTCACGTTATGTACTCTGCTGCTGCTGTATAGCTTACTTCCTGTGTTCCCGTTGCCCGCCAGCCTTCTTCCTTCCTCCCCCTTCCTATGTATTCAAGATTTTATGCATTTAGTCTTCTGCCACTTTGTGTGTGGACATGCATGTGTGCATGTTTGTGTGTGTACAGGTTGAGCATGTGCATGCGGCACCCAGAGAACAATATCCAGTGTCATCCATCTTGCTTTTTGAGGCAGGTTCTTCTCTGGGACCTGGAGGCTGTTATGCTAGGCTGGCTGACCAGTGAGCCCTGGAGATCTTCCTGTCTCTGCCTCCCCAGCATGGAATGATAAGTGTGAGCCATTGTGTGTGGCAAGCATTTTCCTGATTGAGATGTCCACCCCCTCGGTCTCACGTGCCCATTTTAACTAATGAATTGTTTCTCAGGCTCCTCCCCATTCCTCAGATCTCTTCCATCTGGCGCCTGCATGCCTGCCATGCCAATCCCAGGCTCTCCCTTGAGTGGTCATCGCCCCCCCCCTGAAGCTGCCCACAGCTGGTACTTGAATGCTTCCCCTGCAGAGCTATGAGCAGACCTCACCCTGGAAAGCCCATCCTGGACTGCGACCTCCCCCCACAGCCGTACAAGCAGCGTATGAGAACTGGCGCCACCTGCTGGCACAGGTGAGAATTGCATGCTGGTGCCTTCTCGCCAGGTCCGGTCACGCCCGGTCCCAACCTACCCCCTAGAGTTGTGTCCTGAGCGCTCTCGGGTGAGTGACACAGCGCCATCCTCACCATGAGTTTCTCCAACAGTTTCTTCAGGTGTTTTTCAAAGATGTGATATTTTCACAGGTTCGGGGCGTTTCTGCTCCTATTGCTCATTTACCGCCCCCCCCAAGCGGGATGGGAGGGGCCAGCCTGCTCTATGCCGGGTGGAAACCAGGGGTGCAGAGACCAACCAGATCGTGGCCCCTGCAGACTGAGGACTGGAGGCCGAGATTCAGCAAGTCCTTACACTAGACAACATTTAATGGCAACATAACCATGCTTAACGAGGAGGGGGCAACAGTGTTAGCCATCCCACCTGGTCTACAAGTAGGGTTAATGACTACTATCACACAGCGGGACAAGGTGGGGTTCAAACTCAAGACCGCCAGACCCCAGGAGGCTGGGAGAGCGCACTCGCGACCAGGGTAGAGCAACACCCACCCCACCCCCCTACCCTGCCATCACCTCCACCTCTGCAATCATAAAATATTATTTTATTTTAAATAACCAAAAAAGCTCCTCTTATCAAGGCCCCAGGGAACAACTGTTTCTCTGAAAGCTGCTTTCAGCCAGTCATAGCCAATTCCAGGGTTGGACCGAGCTCCCTCCCAGAGAGGCACTACGGGACAATGAGTAGAATGCTGGGTCTTCAATCTCTCTCCTTTGGGAACCACATTCCTCTCCTCCATCCTCATCCCTTTCCATCAAACAAACCCAGAGGCTTCATGAGGAAGGGGCCCTAGAGTGAAAACATGACACTCCTGGGACACCTAGGAATAGCCATCTCCTTCTGGCCTCAGTTTCCCCTCCTGAGGAGTGAAAGGTCACCCTGGACGGTGTAAAGGTTTATCTGAAGTGTCCTTTAACCCTTTCCACCCACCCCCCTTCACCAGTGTGGAGACACACAGACCCTAGTGGTTCTGGGTATCCTCAGTGGTCCCAAGATGATTCATTCTTGGAAGACTAAAGTCAAAATGGTCTGCTGGCTGTGGGGGCAAACAGGTCCCTCTGACTGTGCAGCCAGTGGAGATGAGACGGGCAGCAGACCCTGTTCCCGTAGGGCAGTGACAACCTGCCACCTATTGAAGAGTTGAGCAGGCCAAACACCGACTGCAGCATTACGTTCTGGGCTTCACCCTGACCTCCTGGAGCTGGAGTCTGAAGCCCCTTGGGACAAGCCATGTGTCCCCTATACACATTGTGGGAAGCCAGGCAGGTCCAGACCCAGAAACAGTCCCTGAGCTGTCATCCTAGCCACATGCCCAGGGGCAGGACCCTTAACTCATGTGTCATGAGCAGGCCATGGGGACCTGCCTGCTGGCTGGTGTCAGGACCAGATGAGATGGTACAGCAGAGGGTCTACACCTCAGCACCTAGGACGTCATTAGCACCCAGTCAGCTCCCATGGAGGGCGTGGTTCAGGACAGCCTGGGCCAGCCTCCACAGTGTACGGTGAGGACGGGACATGCTAACACTATCACACCTTGCATGATCACAGCACGCCTATAATCTATTACCTCACTTAGCCCCACCAAAAGCCTTCCCTTGATTGGAGAAACTGAGGCTCAGAGAAGGAATGACACTCCTCTCAGTGTCACACATCACTGGGGCATTGTGGGATTCAAACCCTGGTCTGCACACAAGATCAGTTTGGCTCATGGCAGGAGCGGGGAGGCAGGGAGAGAGCCCGGCATGGCCTGATGAACAATTAACGCTTTTCTTAACCACACCTTAGCTGGCACTTCCTCAGTTTGGCCACAGGAGGGCAGTAGCATCCCATCCATCCACAGTTTGGCGGCACTGCAGCCTGGGATGGGAAATCCCACAACAGACATGGAAGCAGAACCCGCCCCCCCAGGCTTCCTTGGTGCAAATACCAAAGAAGGGTGGGGTAGCTTTTGAAGGGCCAGCCGAGGCCAGGTTCTGTCTTGAGTTCTGTGTCCGTCTTGATATGAGACAAGGACTGCCCGCTTCTGGGCCCTGGTCTCCCTGTAAAATGCATCTGTCACTTGGAGTGGGGGGTTGAAAACTGACCCGCTCAAGCCTGTTCAGCCAACACAAGGTCTTTCAAAATTGCTCTTTGACTGACTGCCTCCCTCCTCCCTCCTCCCACCTCCCTCCTGGCTTCTGGCGACTCAGAAGTGGGATTTAGGGCATGCCAAGTTCTCTGGTCAAAGACTATAGAGAAGGTCAGGGGCTATCAGGGGTGGAGTCAGACCTGGAAAGCCTGGCCTCTGCCTGCCTAGCTGACCCCAAGAAAAGCCTGGAGTCTAAGAAGGCATCCCATGAAGCCAGTCTCAGCCTTGGGTACCAGGACCGCAGACTTCTTTCTTCTGCCTCGATCTTCTTCCTCTCTAGAAATAGCCATGAGGGATAGTGAAGTGTGAGCTTGTGTGTGTGTGTGTGTGTGTGTGTGTGTGTGTGTGTGTGTGTGTGTGTGTAAATCTGCCCTCGGCCCTGCACATGTGCATATAACACACACAGTCCCCTCCTGCACTCCAGTGGAGTGATGCCTGAGAAGTACCCCACTCCTAACCCAGAGCCGACCCCATACAATTGAACAAACACAGCCTTCTAGGGTCACAGGACAGGAAGACACCAAAGACCGGATGAACCCCTGGTCCCATCTCACCCCAAGGTGACCCAGCTATCAGACAAACCATGAGAAGGGGTTCTCAGCTTGATCTCGGTAGGCTAGTCTTGCAGATCTGGGACACTTGTCTCCACCACAGCAGCCCAGGTTCTGGGAACCAGTGTCAGGGAGGCCAGTGAAAGGGACCCTTGAACCACTTCCTCTACTGGAGGCAGCAGTAGCCTGACGTCAGTAGGTCCCTGGTGGCAGAGGGAAAGCTCTAAGGGCTGAGATGAATTGTCTCTGGTTGGTACAGGAGAGATAGTCCTTCTCTCCATCTTCTAAAGAGTTCTAGACAGGTGTGGTGGTGCACACCTTTAATCCCAGCACTTGGGAGGCAGAGGCAGGCAGATCTCTGTGAGTTTGAGGCTAGTCTGGTCTACAGAGCAAGTTCTAGGACAGCCAGAGCTACACAGAGAAACTCTGTCTGGGAGGGAGGGGGGAGAGTTCTGGACTGCTGCCTGAAATTCTGAACCAACAGTACCCAGCCAGGGACAACTCAGTCCCTCTGTGATGATTAATCTTGATTGTCAGCTAGGTAGAATCTGAAATGGCCAGGAGTCACACCAGTGGCTGAATCTGGGATGTTTCCAGAAAGGGTTAGCTGAAGGGAGAAGACCCTCTCCCAGCTAGTGGGCCCAAGTGGAAAGGTTTGCCTTCCTGTCTTACTTCTTATTGGTGAGTGCCTCCACCCTGCTGCTGCTGCTGCTGCTGCTGCTGCTGCCGCTGCCGCCGCCGCCGCCGCCACCACCACCACCACCACACAGACTGAAGCCCAGTATGAAACTCTATAGATCCTACAGGGCCAGACTGGAACTACTGAGGCTTCCATATCCATGGTCTGAGCAGCTACCTGCTTCTCTGCCTCTTCGCTGTGCAGGCAGCCATTGGTGACTACCCAGTGTGCCTTGTGTAAGCCAATCTAATGAATCTTCTGTTTAATATACATTCATTCTATCCATTCTGTTCCTCAAAGCCCAGATCCGCAGTGACATACTATTAGGAGGTGTGGCCTTGTTGGAGTAGGTCTGGTCTTGTGAGAGGAAGTATATCACCGTGGAGGTGGGCCTTGAGGTCTCATATATGCTCAAGCCACACCCAGTGAGACAGTCTACTTCCTGTTGCCTGCATGTCAACATGTAGCAGCTCCTGCTCCAACACCATGTCTGTCTGCATGCTGCCATGCTCCCTGCCATGATGATAATGGACTAAACCTCTGAAACTGTAAGCGAGCCACCTCAATTAACTATTTTCCTTTATAAGAATTGCCATGGTCATGGTGTTCTGGCACAGCAATAGAAACCCTGAGACAGAAATTGTTACCACTGTAGTGGAGTATTGCTGTGACAGACCTGACTATGTTTTGGGGAGGATTGTGGAAGGACTTGGAACTTTGGGCTAGAAGGGCCATTGAGTGTTAAGAGCTCTATGGGGTGTTCTGTGGGAATATAAAGAATTGGAGTGACCTGGAGAGGTGGCTCAGAGGCTAGGCGTCCGGCCTGTGGTGTCCGAGGTGGCAAGTTCGGTTCCCGTGAGTGTCCAATGACTGATCAATCACCCGATCAATCAATTAATGGGGGGGGGGAGTAAAAGCCGGGCGTTGGTGGCGCACGCCTTTAATCCCAGCACTCGGGAGGCAGAGGCAGGCGGATCTCTGTGAGTTCGAGGCCAGCCTGGGCTACCAAGTGAGCTCCAGGAAAGGTGCAAAGCTACACAGAGAAACCCTGTCTCGAAAAAACCAAAAAAAAAAAAAAAAAAAGAATTGGAAGATAAAGAATGTTGAGAGCAGTGCAGAGGATGGAGGCCTGGCTTGCGAAGTTTCAGAGGGAATATTAAAGACTATATTGGGGCCATTTGCCATTTTGAATCAAGAGTCTGTGGGGCTGTGATTAACAAGATACTGGAACTACTAAAGCAAAATTTTGCTTCGCTGGGGTACTTGATGCTGCTCAGATGAAGCTAAGAACTTAGCGGTGATTAAGAAGAGGCCAGCATCACTGAAGTGAAATCTTCTAGGAGGTGTTTCCTGAGAGCACAGAGAAGCTGTGTCCTAGAAGCGGCCAAGGTTGTACCTCGTGCTGGCAGCCAGACTTGATAATATGTAAGTCATCCAGCTGGTACTGGTTTTGAAGGCATGGAGGGGTCATGGAGAGCAGCTGAGGCTCACCACTGTGAGAGGCCAGGAGAGGCCATTGGTGAAGGTGCAGCCTCAGTGATAGTTGAAGGCCCAGGACTGAAGGGGTCATGCAGAGAAGTTGAGGCTTGGCACCATGAAGAGAGCCTGTGAGGGGCTATTGGTGAAAATGAAGCCCAGTTATAGCAGAAGACCTGTGTTTTGGAGATGCCAGTACCATGGGATAACCACCCAGAACAGCAGCAGCAGTGGAGTGGACCAGCCAGAGCCTAGAAGATGAGCTGTGTATGCTGCAGAAGGCAGAGCCTGAGGAGAGACCCAAGCCCTTTGGAGGAGTCCAGAAGACTGTGAGTGGATTCCAGGTATCAGACGGTTAGAATTTTGTTTTGCTCTGATTTAATTGTGACTGTGCCCTGATTCTTCCCTCTTGAAGTAGGAACGTATTTTACTGGAGCCCACAGTTAAGAGACTTTGAATTTAAAGACTTGGGATTTTTAAAGAGATTGACTATTTTAAAGGAACTGAAAATTTAATGTGTTTGAGTTTGTAAAGACTGTGGAACTATTAAAGTTATTTAAGATCTTGGAGATGAATAAGAAAGGAATGGTTGTGGCTTAATAGTGATGTGTTTGTGTGTCAAGTTGACAAGGGGTCAGGTGTATTGGCTGGTTTTGTGGGTCAACTTGGCACAAGCTAGAGTCATCAGAGAGGAAGGAAGTCATCAGCTGAGGAAATGCCTCCTTGAGGCCCAGCTGTAAGGCATTTTCTCATTTAGTCAGCAGTGGGGGAGGGCCCAGCCCATGATGGGTGGTGCCATCCCTGGCCTGGTGGTCCTGGGTTCTACAAGAAAGCAGGCTGAACCAAAAAAAAAGGGGGGGGGAGGTGGCGGGTGGTGGTGGCGCACGCCTTTAATCCCAGCACTTGGGAGGCAGAGCCAGGTGGATCCAGGCCAGCCTGGTCTACAGAGTGAGATCCAGAACAGGCACCAAAACTACACAGAGAAACCCTGTCTCAGGGAAAAAAAGAAGAAAGAAAGAAAGAAAGAAAGAAAGAAAGAAAGAAAGAAAGAAAGAAAGAAAGAAAGCAAGCAAGCAAGCAGGCTGAGCAATCCAGGGGAAGCAAATCAGTAAGCAGCACTCCTCCATGGCCTCTGCATCAGCTCCTGCCTCCAGGTTCCTGCCCTGTTTGAGTTCCTGTCCTGACTTCCTCCAATATGGACTATGATGTGGAAGTGTAAGCCAAATAAACCCTTTCCACCCCAACTTGCTTTTTGGTCATGGTGTTTCATCACAGTAATAAAGACTCTAACTAAGATACCATCTCTCCCTCTCAGTGAGTGCCATCACCCTGTGTCACATCCCAAAGCTGAAACCCGGAGTCATACTCAACTTCCGGATCCTAGTCACACCTTCCAAGCATGTGGGTCCTCCTAGCCCACCTTGTGGGATGATGAAGACCACCCTGAAGCACATCTAGTTGTCCCCTGGGACTTGACACACACTTTGACCCTGCCTGGTGGTGGGCCCCCTGCCCCTGGGCCACTGCCAGCCACTGGCCGGTTTGAGGCTATGAAGGGCGCCCTTTACAGTGCAAGGAAGCATGGCTTTACTCCAGCAAGAGTGAAGGGAAGAAAGCTGGCCAGAGCAGTCCACTCAGAGAAAGAAAACAAGTTCAGAGGCAATTTTCTGCCTAAGAAAATCTGCTTTAACGAGAAGGCCATTGACAGGGCCTAGCCTGTGGTTCACTGTGCAATGTCTCCACTGGCCACTGGGGGCACCTGACGACCGCAGGCTGGGAAGTCTGCAGCCCCAGCCAGAATGCTCACAATCACAGCAAAGAACCATGGTGGGAGTGGGTAGGAGAGGTCAACAGCAAGGAATTTACAAGTCCTCAGCTAACTTGGGTGGCCTCTCCGGTCCCCAGCATGGAAGGGTATGGTCACTGTCCTCCGTCAAATTTACAGTCATTGCCACCTCCGTGCCCCTCCCCCAGACCCCCCCTCCCCACCCACACACCTGATTCCCATCCCCCCCCCTTCCACTGCCTCCTGCCCAAATGCAAGCCTTGAGCTAGCTTCCAAGTTTTAGCCAGGTGGGCAGTGCTGCCTGGGGTCACCCAGGTCCTGCAGAGAGCTGGGGACATATGTAGGGACAAGAGAGTTCTCCTTGAGGGCACTCCCACATCCTGCCAATACACAGAATGCCTTTTCCCACGCCCAAAGTTGGAGCCTCGTGGGGATGGATGTTTCCTCCAAACCCTCACCATCTTCTCCGTTTTCTACGACTGTAACAGAATGCCTGAGGCTTGGTCATTCGGAAAGGAAACACGTTCCCTGCTTGCTGCCCAGAGTTCTAAAGGTTGGGAAGTTTGGGAGCAGGCAGCCACATCCGGAGAGGCCCTTGTGCCACCATGTCACCTGGTAGAGGTTGGAAGGGCATCGACCGTGAGAGGAAGGCAACACGAGGGGCTAGGGAGATTGCTCAGTGGTTAGAACACTTGCTCTTGCCCATGAGGACTTGAGTTTGATTCCCCAGCACTCACAGCAAAGCTGGCCCCGGCTGTGCATGCCAGTAGCATGCACAGAGACAGGCAGATCCCCAAAACTCCCTGGCCAGCCAATCTGGCCAAAGCTTCCTGTTCACTGAGAGACCCTATCGCAAGGAAATAAGGTAGAGGAAAATGGAGGAGGACACATAGCTCCCTGGTCTGAGACCCCCATGCATGCACTCTGGGCTCTGCATGTATGGACATGATTGTCCACACTTACGTGCACCGCAATGCCTACACACACACACAAGACACTCGGGCCAGCCTCGCCTTTAACAACCTGTTCTCTCGATGACTCACCCAGACCCGAGAGCTCACTGGCTGCCGTGGGAACTGACCCAGTCGCAAGAGAAAGGCTTGGGTTTCTCTTGGCCACAGACTCAGCATGAGTTCCAGGAGTGACAAGCCATCTTCAGACCGCTGCTCTGAAAGAAAGGATCCAGTGTCCCCCAAACCCCTCACTCCATGGCCACACAGAAAATGACACAGGTCCTCCAACTCTGCCAAGGAACCTTCCAGAATCACGTCATTTCTGCCATCTTTGGAGGGAACAAGAGACAATCCAGATCAAAACCCTGGGTTCTTTGTGTACCCCATGACTGCTGGAATTGACAGCTCAAATCCAGGTTGGTCCCCCCACTCCCGGCCTCTGGATCCAGCCCCAGCACAGACTCTAATGCCTTCACTTTCAGTCTTTATCTTGCAAGCCACAAGGCTGGTCCTGCGTATATGTTTACAACCTTTCAGTGTTTAAAAATCTGATTGTATTGGCTGTGCAAAGAGTGTCTAGAATCATGACATCCCTACCCACAGCAAAGTCCTCACCCATGATGCACTCACCCCTCTGAGTCCAGCAAAAGCCGCACCACCCTGCTCTGAGGGTGTCTTGTCACTATGTACCCCTGCTTGGTCTAATTTCACTGTGTCGTTCACACTGGCCTCCAATTCACAGCAAGCCTCCTGTCTCAACCTACAGAGTGCTAAGATGACAAGTGTGTACGCCATCAGGTCTGACTCTGCCCTGAGTTTCATGCTAAACATTTCTTTGTGTTCCTTTAAAAATTTACTACCCCTGAGTTTCATTTTTTTTTAATTGTGGTAAAACACAGTTAATATAAAATTCACCATCTGGACCACTTTCAAGCACACAGTGTCAGAGCAGCGAGTGTATCCATTGTGGTACAGCGGATGCCATCTATCTCCAGAATTCATAATAACTGACACATACCGTTAAATTACAGTTTCTAACTGTTGATGGCATATAAAAATGAAATTGGGGGCTGGAGATGGCGCAGCAGTTAAGAGCATTCGCCACCCTTGCAGAGGATCTGAATTTGGTTCCCAGCACCCACACCAGGAGGCTCACAATCACCTGTAATTCCAGCACTAGAGGATCTGGTGCCCTCTTCTGGCCTCCAAGGGCACCTGCATTCATGTGCATATGCACACTTAAACACACACATACAAATAATTAAAAATAATCAAAATAAACCTTTAAGAATGAAATTGTGGCCGGGCGGTGGTGGCGCACGCCTTTAATCCCAGCACTCGGGAGGCAGAGGCAGGCGGATCTCCGTGAGTTCGAGGCCAGCCTGGGCTACCAAGTGAGTTCCAGGAAAGGCGCAAAGCTACACAGAGAAACCCTGTCTCGAAAAAAACAAAAACAAAAACAAAAAAAAAAAAGAATGAAATTGTTTTTTGTGTTTTTTTTAATTTTTTTATTTTATAATTTAATTTAATTTTACATATCAGCCACGGATTCCCTTGTTCTACCCCTCCCCCACCCTGTGTTTTTTTATATTAAACAAACTTATTAGACTCTTCTAATCTGTATTTTCTGTTTACATAGTCATAGCATCTGCAAATAGCATTAATTAGAACTTTTTCCTGTATTACTATGCTAACCAGGACCATACCACAGGGTTGAAAAGAATTTCCTAGAACTAATTTAATCAGTCAGTTCTTCTCTTAAATTAACACTTCCTATATTGTGCTGGAGTGTTTGATGTTATCTACATTTACATATTCCTGTTTACACACATTTTTATGAAGTTAAGGACATGAATTTCAGTGGATAAATCATTTTTTTATGGATTCTTTTTTTTTTTTTTTTTTTTTTGGTTTTTCGAGACAGAGTTTCTCTGTGAAGCTTTGCGCCTTTCCTGGGACTCACTTGGTAGCCCAGGCTGGCCTCGAACTCACAGAGATCCGCCTGGCTCTGCCTCCCGAGTGCTGGGATTAAGGGCGTGCGCCACCACCGCCCGATAAATCATTTTTATAATGAAGGAATATCAAAATTTTGTTTTGTTTCACCTTGCTAGATTTTTCAGAGAGAGAGGAGACAGAGACAGAGACAGAGAGACAGAGAGCTAGAGAAAGAGGAGCCAGAAGAGACCATCATATGCCCTGAAGCTAGACTCAGAGGCGGTTATGAACTGCTGAGACGTGAACTCAAGTCCTCTGCATGAGCACCAAGCACCCTTAACCTTTAAGCCATCTCTCCAGCCTTCTTGCTATTCTTTGAAACAAGTTTTCAGTATGTAGCCCAGGCTGGCCTCTAGCTGGCCACCCTTGTGCCTCAACCTCCCAAGGGCTGGGATTACAAGTGTGAACCACCACACCTGGCTAACTGGAAAATTCCATTGAATAAATTTCCATCTGTTGAAATTTATGGTTTTTTTTTTAAACCATTAATGTGATAAATGATACTAATTAACTTTTTGACTTTAAGTCAACCTTTAATGTATCAAGTGAACACAATTTAACTGTAATACACCATTTTTATTCTTGCTAAATTCACTGAGTAAATAATGTAGAACTTTTGAAATCTTTTTTTTTTTTTTTTTTTTTGGAGCTGAGGATCGAACCCAGGGCCTTGCGCTTGCTAGGCAAGCACTCTACCACTGAGCTAAATCCCCAACTGAACTTTTGAAATCTATGTGAACTTGAAAATGCCTTATGCTCTGCTTCTGTCTTATCAGGCTTATGGCAACTTAGGTAAACTGAGGCAGGTTGACTATGTGTCTTCACTCTGTGAACTTGAACTGTGTTCACAACATGTACCTTGTGGTGGATGCCGTATGGGTGACCCACTTCCTCTTCCGGCCTGACAGCTTTCCTCCTTGGCTGCTGGGAGATGGCCCTCACCATCAGCTGTCTTTGGTGATTTCCCAACCAGCATCAGCATTCAGTGGACACCTCCATGAGACTGTGGTTCAATGCAGTAATATCAACCCCCGGCCTCGAACCCACCCAAGCAGCCCTGAGGGACCCTCCAGCTCTAGTGTTCCCGGGGGACTGGCTAAAACATTGTAACCGCCCGCTGTCCACTGCACCTGATGCAGCTTTACTAAAGGCCTTGTGCCTAGGAACTGGAGAGAGAGCCCAGGCGATGAAGTGCCTGACACCAAGTCTGATCTCTAGGACCCGTGTAAAAAGCTGGCCATGGTGGCACATGCTTGAAATTCCAGCTCTGGGGAGGCAAAGACAGGAGGGACTTGCCAGCCAGCCTGGCCTAAGCAGTGACCCCCAGGACAAAGAGAAAGCCTGTCTTGAAAAAGAAAAGAGGTGGGTCGTGCCTGAGGGGCAACACTCAAGATTGACCACTGACCTACACACACACACACACACACACACACACACACACACACACACACACTGAGAGAGAGAGAGAGAGAGAGAGAGAGATTGAGATTCCTGCACCCAGTGTGGGTCTCAAAGCCAGGCTCCCACGATCCCGGAGAGCCAACTTTTGGAAAGTGTCAAGCTTGGCTTCACGTTCCGGCATATTTTCTACATATCCCATGAATACTTTGGAAAGAAGATGTCCCCCAGCCAAAAGAGGACTCCAGACGTGACATGTTCGTCATGATAAATGTATAGTTGTGTTCCTTCAGCCTTCCCCATCATCCCTGAGATGACCCCAAACTGTGCCACAGTGAACATGGACCTGTGTTCTTTTTCCATGTGTTCATTTTCAGTTGTACCACGGGCTCTCCATATCCTCAGGTGCCGCGTCCATGGATCCAAACAGCCACAAATGGAAAACAGTTCATCTGTACTGAATGTGTGCAGACACTCCCCCCCCACCACCAATTCCCGAACTATGCAGCGCAAGGGTGACTGGTACCCCATGCTGTATGACAGAAGTGAAGCCATTGAGAGAGCATTTGAAGTCTACAGGAAGTTGTACACAGTTTACACACACACCGTGCCTCATCAAAAATAGGTGCTTGAACATCCAAGGATTGTGATGCATTCCAGGGACTCTGGAACCTTCCTTATAGGTACTGGGGGACTTGTACATGAGTTGAGAGCAGTTAAGATTTCCTGGAGAATTGATCCTTCTATTGTTACCCAGCAACCATCTCATCCAGGATAATAGTTTTCTTCCTTAAGTCATTTTTTTACACACACTCGAGCACACACACACACACACACACACACACAAACTCACATGCAACACACATGAGCACACAAATATGCACATGTGTGTAGACACATATGAATGCATGCACACTCAAACACACATGGGTGCATACATACATCTCACACACACATACACACATACACACACACACACACACATTATTTTTTGGTGCTGAGGCTAGGACTCAGTGCCTGTGTGTGCCAGGCAGGCACCCTATCACAGTGCCAAGGCCCAGGCCTTACCTCTCCATCTATTAACACAGCTACACAGGCTCTTTTTTGGTTGACTCTTATCTACCATAATTTTTCTTTTCCTTTCTCGTCTCTCTCCCCTCTCCATCTCCTCTCTCTCCCTTTCCTCTCCCTCTCCGTGTGTGTGTGTGTGTGTGTGTGTGTGTGTGTGTGTGTGTGTGTGTG
>CABHPP010110627.1:30904-43959 GCA_902168425.1 Peromyscus attwateri
GTGTGTGTGTGTGTGTGTGTGTGTGTGTGTGTGTGTGTGTGTGTGTGTGTGTGTACATATCACAGGATAATCTCAGGTGTCGTTCCTCAGGTACCACCCACCTTGTTTTTGAAACAGTGACTCTCAGGGGCCTCCAGCTCACCAACCAGGCAGCGCTGACAGGCCAGTGAGCCCCAGGGTCTATGTCCAGCTCCCCGGTGCTGGGATTACAAGCAGGATGCACCACCACACTTGGACTTTCTTATACAAGGGTCTGAGGGTGGGACTCAAGTCCGTGTGCTTTCGAGGCAAGCTCTTTACCAAAAAAGCCATCACCCCAGCCCCTCCTTCCCTTCCTGCTCATCTCTCTCTGTTGTTTCTGAGGACTTACCCCAGGACCTTGTGGATGCTAAGCCCACATTCACCCCAGCCTCAGTGATCTCACCTGTAGCTTTTACACGTGGACTTTCAACACTTCTGGGAGGTGCTTGTATTTAAGGCGCATCTCTTGTGAACCCAGTATGACCTAGTTGTTTGGTTGGTTTGTTTGTTTTAGATAGGTGGGCTCACTATGTAGCCCAGGCTGGCCACAAACTCACAATCCTCCTGCCTCAGCCTCCTGAGTAGCCAAGATTAGATTCTGCGTCATCAAACATAGGTCTTTATACTCTAGGTGTTTTAAAAATTCAATCCAATAATTGTCTTTTAAGAAGAGCTTGGTCCTTTTAGCTGTACATTCAGAGTTGACTTAATTACTCTCCAGCCTCACATTTCTTCTTTATTCTGTTAATGTGTGCCCACATGTGCCACGGCGGGTGTGTGGAGGTCAGAGGACAATGTTTGGGATCAGTTCTTTCC
Source organism: Peromyscus attwateri (assembly GCA_902168425.1). NCBI lineage: Eukaryota > Metazoa > Chordata > Mammalia > Rodentia > Cricetidae > Peromyscus > Peromyscus attwateri. Next base: position 31,742 of record CABHPP010110627.1, read on the forward strand.
ACTGTGGCCTCCGGGGTTTGACACCGGGTAGTCGGGCTTGGCAGCCAGTACCTCTACTGCCTGGGCCATCTTGCAGCCCAGGGCTAATTTTTAGTGCTTGCTGAAGGAATGTTAGCACAGCACCTAACAGCATCTAAGCCTGCCCAGTCTGTTTGCCCTCCTCCTCAATAACAGAAAGCATTTGAAAGCTTTAATTTTCAGCATCCTCTTCCAAATTACATGGTACCATCCAGTATTTTAGTGCTGGCCTGTCTCTCTCCACCATAAATTAGGAGTCATTATTGCGGAGTCGTACAGCCCACACTTATGTATTTCCTCCCCAAATATTTGCCAATGTCTGTGCCCGCTGCTCCTTTTTTATATAGCTGGTCTTTTCTCCAGAATAATCTTGATTCTGTCTTGAGGACATTGTGTGAAGGGCTTCCTTTGGTGAGGTTATTTCTGGTGGCAGGCATCTCACGTGTGTGTGTGTGTGTGTGTGTGTGTGTGTGTGTGTGTGTGTGTGTGCGCGCGCGCGCGCGCGCGCGCACATGGGGTGGGTGCCTGCATGTGTATGCATGTGGAGGTCTGAGGTCATTCCTCATGTGGAGGTCAGGTGGTCATTCCTCAAATCCCATCCGCCTCGCTTTTTGAGATAGATTCTTGAGAGGCTGGCACCTGGGGCTCACCAAGTAGGTGAGGCTGGCTGGCTGGCTGGCTGGCTGGTGAACTCTGAGGGTCTGCCTGCCTCAGCCCCCTCAACACTGGGATTGTAGACACGTGCCACCACACCTGGCATTTTTACCTGAGCTCTGGAGCATGAACTCCGGCCCTCATGCATGCGTGACAAGGGCCCATCCACGGAGGCCTTGACGGCGCTCCTTTGTCCGAATGCAGCTGCATCTCATCTTCCTTCTGGGAGACTAGAGTGGAGCTCCACGCTGTCAATCGCTGCTTCTCAGCACCCCAAAGGTACAAGCGGCTGCCCTTGGTACCAGCACTGGGGACGCTGAAGCAGGAGGCTCACTGCTTCAAAGACGAGGCTACAGAGGGAGGCCCTTTCCTATCCCCTCCCCACAACAAATAAAATGCCAATGCATCCTGCCTTCTGTTGATGATAGCACATGCCCTCCCAAAGCAGTCCTTGTTTTCTCTGGTGTATTTAACCTTGTCTCTTTTCCTCCAACGGCTGCAGTCTGACTTCCCGTATCCATCTGTGAATCTTCCTTTATTGACCTCTCCGAGGCATCACTGACCTCCTGGGTCTGGGGCTTGGTATCACCCATCAGCTACTCTCTGCTGCTTGGAACCCTGTCCACCATGGCTTTCCAGATCTCCAAGCAGAGGTTCATTAGGCCCCCACCACTCCACTCTTCTAGATAACTCCATCAGTCTGTTGCCCGTCTTCTCCTTAGCCCCATCTACTGTGCTGATCTGTCTTTGAGTTTCTGATTCCTAGCTCGGTGGCTTCCCAGCTGGTTCTTTTTCTTTTTTTTCTTTGTATCCCTGGCTGTCCTGGTGCTCTCTGTGTAGACCAGGCTGACCTCGAACTCAGAGATCTGCCCGCCTCTGCCTCCGGCCAGCTGGTTCTTTTTCAAAGATGACTGCTCTGTACAGTCTCTTAGTCCCTGCTTGGTTCTTAGAGACCTCTCTTTCTTTCTTGAAAAAGCACAGGAATCATTGTGTTTCATTTGTTTGTAGTCCTGATGTGACCATGTCAGACCCCAAGGCTCTGAGGACTCACCCGTACTGCAGCCCGTTTCCAAGGCTCTTCTTCCTTTCTGTTCAGTGACTTTGCCATTCTCCTACTGTCTTTGGAAGCTGCCTCAAGGACATGCTGTCAGGTGACACTGTAGCGTGTGTGTGTGTGTGTGTGTGTGTGTGTGTGTGTGTGTGTGTGGTTCAGTGGCAGAACTCTTGCCTAGCACATGGGGGGGGGGGTGGCGGGGCAGGGTTCCAGCTACAGCCCTGCCAAAAACAAAACAGAATGAAGTTGAATTTTAAAAGCTTCAATCTCATAACACTGAAATGGAACAATGTAAGCCTGTCTCACACCAACCAAACTTGGGCTGGTGGGTATTAGAGGCCGGAATCCGAAGGACTGGGAGAGAGGAAGCTGGATTGTATGGTGGGCGCCAACACCTCAGCCCTCATTTTTCCTAAAATGGAGCCCTCCGTCCTGCTCCCTAAATATCCCTGGGTCTTTGAAGGCCTCCCTCCAGCTCCCTCCCGCCTACCGTCACACTTCTGACTCAGAGGGGAAAATAACCCAACAGCAATTCGTCTTCCTCAAGCACTGCCCGAGAGCTTCGAAGTTTTTTTCACAGCTGAGTTATTTCTGATCCCGGTTCTGGCAGAAAGAAATCTAGAGCAACAGTGGCGGGGGAACATTTGGAAGCTGGGCCAAGCCAAACAGTGTCTAAAAGTCTACAGCCGAGCTGCCAGCCTAGGGAAAGCGTGTTTCCACTCACAAAAACACCTAAGATGGCCTGGGATGTGAAATCGGGGAGCAGGCGAGTGGAGAAAGAAACTCACTAGCTCGGGCGAGTAAGGTGGCCTCCAGCCCTGAGCGCACGGCTTCACACACTGTGCTGAGAGCCCGTGAAGGACCATGGAGGCTCAGCAGGCTCTGAGGCCTCTGGAGGCAGAAACCTGAAAAAATAGTGTGGGGTTGGGCAAGCCACCTGACCTGGACTCCACTCCTGTAGCCAGCAAAGGTGAGGTCAAACCTCAGGAGTCAGCCCACCTATGGAGTAAATGTTATTATCTATGCCTCCTTACAGAACCAGAGGGCCAAGCAAGTTCCTAATGCTTCCCGGCTACTTGGTACAACAGAGGGCAATGGATGTTGTACCGATGCTCAAAAGATGATGGGTGGGGATGGTGATAATAGTGATGGTGATGATGGTGATAGTAGTGATAAGGGTGATGGTGAGTGAGGATAGTGGTGATGGTATTAGTAGTGATGGTTATGGCAGAGATGGTGATGATGGTGGTGATGGCGATAATGGTGATGAGTGTGATGATGGTGATGGGGATGGTGTCATGGTGATGGTGATGGTGATGAGGGGGATGGTGGTGATGGGGATGGTGTCGTGGTGATGGTGATGAGGGGGATGGTGTTAACAGTAATGGCAATGATGATAGCAGCAGTGATGGTGGTGACGACAATGATAACAGCAATGAGGTAATGTGGTTGTATTGTGTTCCCCGAAATATTGTGCACACTAATAAACTTATCTGGGGTCAGAGAACGGAACAGCCACAATATTAAACATAGAGATTAGGCAGTGGTAGCACACGCCTTTAATCCTAGCATTCCAGAGACAGAAATCCCTCTGGATCTCTGTGAGTTCAAGGCCACATTGGAAACAGCCAGGCATGGTGACACAAGCCTTTAATCCCAGAAAGTGAGCCTTTAATCCCAGGGAGTGATGGCAGAAAGCAGAAAGGTATATAAGGCATGAAGACCAGGAACTAGGGACCTCTGGACAAGTGAGTGGATGGGTGGATGCTGAGAACCCCAGAACCCCATCCCACCATATCCTGGAGTATTGACTCTGGCTTTACCATCCAGAGAAAAATAGGAAAGCTTGTGCAGGGAGGCTCAGCAGCCTGGGGGAAAGGGCTTTCTGGACATTGTCTTGGTGAATCCTGAATCCACTCAGGTTCTGGACTCCTTGACAAGCTCACCTTAGACACTTCCTATTTGGGGACAGACTAAGCAGTGACTGTCCCTATGAACAGACAACAAGTAATCCGAAGGCAGGGGAGGAGAGCCGTGCACCAGAACAAACGATCATTAGAAAATAACTTAATGAGCAGTGTCTGCAACTATAATGCAGCCGAGCCTGGCCACCAACCGGTATGAGACCAGAGTGAGGAGTCCTTTCCATGGGTGAGGGCTTGGGAAACACAGGCAGGGTCCTCACTCATCACGGATTCCAGATGTGGGGGCTGGAATACCTGCTGACATGGGTCTCCAAATCGACTCCAGGTTTGGGTTCCTGACTTTTTGAAATTTTTGAAATTTTGCACACAGGAGCAGTGCTAGGCAGCTGTCTTGTGTTCCTAAGGAAAAAGAAGGCTGGGAGGTTCCTTAGGGAGCCCACCCTTGCTGTGGGAGAGCTTCATTAGGGCACAGATGATGGAGCCCTTGGCTCTGGGCACAGCACTCTGGGTCATAGTACAGAGTCTTTGGCCATGGGTTCAGCACCCTTAACTGTGGGTTACAGAGCCTGTGGCCGTGGATCCAGCACTCTTGGTGTGGGTTATAGAGCCCCTAGTGTGGGTTACAGCACCTTTGGCCATGGCTTACAACAAAAATAGTACCTGGGAAGAGGGCCTACCGTATGTGGGGCTAACAACGACAGCAGGGGACTTCCCTTTACTGTTTGATGCCCACACTTTATTTAAGGATACAGCCCAAGGCTGGCCACAGTGACTCAGGCCTGTAATCCCAGGATTTGGGAGACCCTCAGAGGCAGGAGAATTGCCATGAGTTCAAGGCCAGCCTGGGCTACACAGTATGACCTAGATTCTGTGTCAAAACAAACACACACACAAAAGCTACAGCCACCAGGCTGCAGTGGCACACGTCTTTAATCCCAGCACTTGGGAGGCAGAGCCTGGTAGATCTCTGTGAGTTCAAGGCCAGCCTGGTCTACAGGGTGAGATCCAGGACAGGCACCAAAGCTGCACAGAGAAACCCTGTCTCGAAAAACAAAAAACAAAACAAAAGCTACAGCCAACAAATCTGTGTAGATGACAGTCACCTGAAATATTGAAGGGATTTGTCCAGGAGCATACAGCGACAAAGGGAGACTGGAAGCCAGGCACACAGCTCCAGACTCTATGCCCATAATCCAAGGAAATGGGAGACTGTGTGGAGAGGTCTGTGGAAAGAGACCAGCAAAATCCACCCCAAGATGAGGAAAAAAAAAAAAAAAAAGCCAGCCAATAAGCCAGACAGGAAAAGTGGTTAGTGTTAAGTACTGACTGCTCTTCCAAAGGACCTGGGTCTGATTCCTGGCACCCACGTGGTGACTTGCAACCATCTATAACTCCAGTCCCAGGTGATCTAGGGTCCACTTCTGGCCTCCTTGGGCACCAGGCACACACATGGCGCACAGACATACCAGCAGACAAAATACCCATATATATATAAAGTAAAACAAAATTCTCTTTTAATTAAAACCAAAACAACAACAACTGCAGTCATGAAACAACATTATTCAGTAGTCCAGAAGCGATGGGAGGGGATGGGCAGGTAACTGCAGTGTTTTTATTCTGTTTTTTTGACACAGGGTCTCACCTGGTCTAACCAGGCTCTGGCTATCCTGGAACTCTCTAGGTAGACCCGGCTGGCCTTTTTTTTTTTTTTTTTTTTTTGTTTGTTTGTTTGTTTGTTTGTTTTTCGAGACAGGGTTTCTCTGTGTAGCTTTGTGCCTTTCCTGGAACTCGCTTTGGAGACCAGGCTGGCCTCGAACTCACAGAGATCCGCCTGCCTCTGCCTCCCGAGTGCTGGGATTAAAGGCGTGCGCCACCACCGCCAGGTCAGGCTGGCCTTTAATTCAGAGATCCATCCACCCGGCTCTGCCTCCACGGTGCTGGGAGGAAAGGCATGTGCCATCACACGGGCAACCGCAGTGTTTCCTGACAAAATTTGCCCGCATTCGGTTGACTGAAATAAAAGCCAAAAATAAATGGAAACAAAACAAAACAATTTTTCTGCTCTGAGGCTAAGTTTCAAGCCAGCATGTGGCCTGAGATAAGGGGGACCACCTTCTTGTCCCCACCTTGACACTTGACCTTTGACCCGAAAAGCACTTCTGGGCCCTGTGGCCTCACAGGGAAGTGACATTTCCCATTGACCCCATCTGCACCTATCTGCCTAGTCATATTTGTCATCCCTGTCAAGGACAGCCAGTCTCAGAGCAGCACCCCCTTCCGCCCAGGCCCGAGCTGTCTGAGAGAAGGTGCTAACGCCCAGCCACTGACTGACATGTGGCCCTCAAGAGACACCCTCACGTCTGAAGTCAAAGACAATGTAGAACCCAGGATACAGGGCCCTTCTTTCCACCTTCAACCACAGGATGTCACCTCTCTCCAAGCTAAAGGGGTCTCCCTGGCCCTCACCCCTAATTCTCCCTGCTCTTATTCACAGATGAGGATGACAGCCCGGTCCCTAAGGAGTCACAGGTGACAGTCCCCAGAACAGATGTCTGAGATAGAACTTTAAGGGATACAGTCTACACCTCTGCCCCTTCTCCCTCTCCAGGTCAGTCTCAGCCACCAAAGTCACCCTGGAAGGGATTTAGTTCTCCTATGGGGATTTGACTACTAATGGCCTCCTTGTTCTCTCACAGCTGGGCTAATGGGGGCATGCCATCCTGGCTGTCCCAGCCCAAGCAGGCATTTCCCACCTTCTTCACGTGAGTCATGCCTGTTTAAGGAAATAAAAGGGTGATAAATCCAAAGAATATTTTGGGAAACAGGAGCAATCGGAACTCTTGGGTGTTGAGGGAGGTGTGACCGTGTCTCCCTTGAAACAGCAGAGAAGGCATCCGCTGGACAGAAAAGAACTTGGAAGAAGACACAGTTGTCAGCATGGGACAAAGATTGAGAGCGGAGCTGCAAATAAAAAAAAAAAATCAATCCAAGGGCTAGAAAGATGACTCAGTGGGTAAAGGCGCTTGCCGCCAAGACTGACAACCTGAGTTCAAATCCTGTGGCCCACATGGTAGAGCGAGAGAACGAATTCCCACAACCTGTCCTCTGACCTCCACTTGTGAGCTGTGGCATGCACTTCCCCCAGGATAAATAAATAAATGGAGAGAGAGAGAGAGAGAGAGAGAGAGAGAGAGAGAGAGAGAGAAGAGATCAGTTTGAATGCACTCTTCCCACCTACCACGCATGCTGAGCAAAGATGATTCATAAAACAAACCCTAGGAAGATTAGCAAAACTTTCTGTGGAAAGCGAGCAGAGCTTTAAAACCAGCGAGGATACTCTTTTTTTTTTTTTTTTTTTTAAGGGAGATGGAATGGATCTGGATGTATGAAAACAGGGCTTCTCTGTGTCACAGACACAAGGGTGGGGGATGGGAGGAGAGATTGACAACCAGACCGAGGGCAGCCAGTTAACCTCCACAGCCTGCCTGGTAAGGGAAGCCTTAAACCAACAAGGCTTTTATTTTCTTTTATTTTTTGGAACTTGACAAAATGATACCAAATTTCATCTGGAAAAATAAACATGAGGGACCAGGCAGGGGAAAACGTTAAGGAGACACAGAAGTAATGAAGGCGCGCTGGCTGGCTTTGCCAGATGTTCAGCCGCTGGGAATGGGAAGGTGCAGCCTCTTTGAAAGCGCTGGAAAAGGAGCCTGGCTTGGGCCAGGCAGAGGCTGGTGGGAGCGTTGCAGAATCAGCATGGAAATGGGAGGGGGCGGGTGCTTCCTATCGGAGAGGAAAATGCATTGTTCAAAGCGAGGCGCCGAGATAACTGGAAGTCAGCCAGCTGGAAAAAATAAAACAGAATCCCTACCTCACCCCTTATACCCAAATAGATTCCAGATGGAGCCAACATTTAAACAAACAAAAAAATTGAACCATAAACGTTCTCAAAGAAAACGTAGGTAAACTTATTTATAGTCTTGGAAATGTCTTTCTGAGCAGGAGAGAGAACTCGGAGGCCACACTGGGGTAAAAAGCATCGTCCGGGAAAAGAGCTGAGGGTTTAAGTGCTCATGGGCTTGCTGGTATTAAAGGGTTTGGTTGACAGAGGGAAGGAAAGCAGGCTTTCCACATGAAAAGATGACTTGAGATGGGACCGTGTCTAGATGATGAACAAGGGCTCTGGGAAATGCTAGGGAAAACAATCCATCTCTGCTTAGCCTGAAAATCAACCATTTCGACTCAAAATAAAGTCCTAGAGAAGCCATTCTGACGCCATGGGAACACCAAGCGGCTCTCTGGGCGGATGAAGAGCTGTGGGACTTTAAACGGACCGAGCCATTCCAGAGGCTTCGGGACGATTCAATACTTTAAAACCTCTTCCTGCCAGACAGGGTGGCGTGCACCTGTGGTCCCAGCTCTAGGGATGCAGGCCGAGGCAGGAAGATTGTGTGTTCAAGGCTAGCCTGGTCTACATGAGCAAAACCATGTCTCCAAAACCCAAGGGCTGGGGCTGAGGATGCCTCCCAGTGGTAGAGCATTTGCCTAGCATACCCAAGGGTTTCTAGCCCCAGCACCGCCAAGAAACAAGACCAAAAATAAATAAATAAATAAATAAATAAATAAATAAATAAATAAATAAAATGAAGGCCTAGATTCTGTAAACACAGCCCAGTTAAAACGTGTGGGGCTGACAGGATGCTTGAGTGGGTAGAGGTGCTTGCAGATCCCCCACGCAAGCCTGACAACCTGAATTTTGTACTCCAGTGAGCAGAGAACCAACTAACAAAATTTCTCTCTGACTTGCACACATAAGGATGCATGGCATACACACTCCACACATCACTCCCACCAATAATAGTAATAATAATAATAATAATAATGATACCACGGGATGACCCATGCCTGTCATCTTGGCACGTGTGAAGTGGAGGCAGGAGGATCAGGAGTTCAAGGCTGGCCTCAGCTACAAGAAAACTTGGAAACAAAACAAAAGAAAGATTAGTCAAAATTGGCAAGGATTTTTGTTCCGTTCCAAGTGCTGTAAAACCAAGTCTGAATGGATGGATGGATGGATGGATGGACAGACGGACGGATGGATGGACGGACGGACGGACAGACAGACAGACTGACTGACAGAATTGTCCAAGATCTGTTAAGCCAGGGAAAAAAAACCCACAAATGTCTGTAGAAATGTATCAAACACCATTAATAAACATATAATTTGGTTTCTGCCATATTTTGATAGCTATTTAGTAGTCCGTGTTTGAAAATAACAAAAAATACTTAACCGGTCTCCATTTAAGCTTTTTTTTTTTTTTTTTTTCTGGGTTTCTCGTGAGAAGCATTGCTGTGATGAATGGCTGGCATGCACAGTTTTACAGACATGTGTGAATAGATTTATAGGAAAAGTTCTCAATGACTTGTTGCTGGGTGAACCAGCCTTTGCTGTTAAGGTGTTCTAGCCTGAGCGGCAGCCCCAGTCCTAAACACTGTGTGTGTGTGTGTGTGTGTGTGTGTGTGTGTGTGTGTGTGTGTGTGTGTGAGAGAGAGAGAGAGAGAGAGAGAGAGAGAGAGAGAGAGAGAGAGAGAGAGACTATATCTGTGAATGTAGAGGCCAGAGGTTAATTTCAGATGTCTTTCTCTTTGCTCTCCATCTTGTTTTTGAGATAGGGTCTCTCACTGAACCTAGAGCCCCCTGTCTCTGCCTGTCCCCAACTCTGAGGTTACAGGATCCTGCCACCACACCTAGCTTCATCTGTAGGATGCTGGTGGTCCAAACTCAGGCCTTCCTGCTTGCACAAGAAGCACTCTACCCCATTAGCCATCCCCACACCCTGGAAGTTTTGACAGATCTCATAAACATCATGCTGAACCGTTGTGTGTGAGGACTTCTGTGTTCATATACCGCTCTCAAACCAAGAATGACAGTACTTTGTCAAATGTGTTTTCTGAAAGGTGGAGACAAGACAAGCCAGGCACATGACTGCAATCCCAGCACTTAGGAGGCAGAACGAGGAAGAACAGGAGTTCAAGGCCACTCTCAGCTACATAGCCAGTTCGAGGCCAACCTAAGCTACATTTGTGCTTTGCCTAAAACAACAGCAACAAAGGAAAGTTGGGGGTGTGGCCCTGTGGTTAAGCACTAGCTTAGTCTGCCATGCCTGGTTCCACCCCAGTGACTCAGGAACACACACACACACACACACACACACACACACACACCACACCACACCACACCAGCAGGACGGAGTTGGGGGAGCGAGACCTAATAAAGAGCCCCTTCACAGGAACAGGCCCTGAAATAAAACATTTGACTGATTAACACTTAAGAAATCTGTCTTACTTCTGCCACTGACCTGCAATAAAGTCCCCAGTGTGTCCCCTCCTCTCTTCGGGCCCTGTTTTCACATCTGTAAAGCCAGGGGACTAATGTCGGGCAGTGGTGTCTTATGCATTTAATCCCAACACTTGGGAGGCAGAGGCAGGCGGATATCCATGAGTTCGAGGCCAGCCTGGTCTACAGAGAGAGTTCCAGGCCAGCTAGGGATATACAGAGACACCCTGTTTGGGAGGGAGTGGGGGAGAAGAAGGCAGGGGACTGAAATAAATCTGCTTCTCACACACCTACTTAGCACATGACAGAGAAGAGTGTCTGGAGTGCAGGGGTCAGGTGGCAGTAACCTGAGAGATAGCCACATGCGGCACCTCCAACCTGTCACCACCTGGGCAGAACTGGCTCTGGTCCCATCCCCCAGCTGAGGTCACTGAAGGTTGAGAAGTCAACTCCTTCATTGAAAGTGTGTGGCTTTCCTGCCTCAAGGCGTGTTGGAGCCCAGGCCTTCTTTCCTGGCTTCTGAGGTTCGAGGTACTTGTCACCGGGTACTGATCTAAGCCCCCAACCCCACCTAGTTCCCCATGGCCTTGGAAAGCTACGCTCAGCCCCTTGACTGAATGCCTGAGGCTCAGGGTTCTGGCTCCAGCCTCCTTCTGTGGTCTGGCCAGACACACAGTCTCCGTTTCCCACAAACAGATTTTAAACATGCACGTTATATCTCGGGGAGGGCTTTCTTTCCTCCTGGCCTCGTTCACCTGCAGTATTCCTGCATCCATCTCTAACAACTGCCTCTGCTCTGAACACACCCCATAATGTATGACCCGAGCTTGCAATCAAAGGCCACAGAACTATACTATCTGCAAGTCTCCATCAAAGCCTTCTGACTTGGTAAGTCTCAGAGTCCGGTCATAGCGCGCTCTCTCTCTCTCTCTCTCTCTCTCTCTCTCTCTCTCTCTCTCTCTCTCGTGTGTGTGTGTGTGTGTGTGTGTGTGTGTGTGTGTGTGTGTGTGTAAGATTGGAGAGGACAACTTTGTGGAGTCGGTTCTGTCCCTCCACCTTTGTGGGGCTCAAACTTGAGCAGTCCGCTCAGTGCCGTTTTCTGCTGAGCGGTCTGGCCAGCCCCCCTCCTTCACGGTTCGGTCTTTGCTGTCTGTTGTCTGTGATATATTTCCATGACTTTTATGACCAGAAAAATAAGGCTTGCCTCTTTGTGTGCTGGGGTTAAATTGTGATAGGTAAAGATGTCTTGTGTGCAAGAAGTGGGGTTCCGGGCAAAGACACCTAAGGTCAGAGCCTTCCACCTTCTGGCTGACATCCCCATGTGTCTGACCCCCCCCCCCCTTCTTAGGCCCCATTCCTTCAGCCTCCATGAAAACCCACCCAGCAGCCTCTAAGATCTTACATTCAGAGAAATGAACCTAGAGCCCGTTGTCCCAGGAGTCCCCTGCCTGGCTTGCTGACTCCCTAAGCATCCATGGCTCGCTACCTGCCTGCAAGCCAGTGGAAGTCACCCTGAGGGGTGCCTCTGTGTGAACATAGCCAAGTGGGCCCCTCATCCCAAGCTTCAATCTCCTCATTTGTAAAATGGCCATCATTAGCACCTCCTTTGTAGACCTAGGTAAGAATAAAATGGAAATTCGTTAATTTTTTTCAGTGCCAAACTCAAGGCCTGGCACACAGTAGGCACTCCCTAGAGAGATGTGGTTACTGTCATCTTTACTTGTCAAGATGTTGGGGCGTGCTCAAAGCAGCCCGGCCGCCCCCTCATGTAAGTACTTAGGAAGTCCCCTGGATGCAGGCCCAGAGACCCAGAATGTGAAAAGGATAAATCGTCTCGCCGCCGAGCTGGACAAAGTCTGCGCCCGCAGAGGGGGAAGGGGTGAGGGCCGCCCAGGGTTTAAGCTGGGGACAATGGGCGCCGTCTGAGCTGGCCAGAGCCTCTTCTTTGAGTCCTGAGAAGACCTATTTTCTCGTTTAAAGCTTTAAAGAGCCATTAAGTTGGGCAAATCCCTGGTAAAACAGCTGGAACCCTAAGTAGCAATTTAAACAGTCCATTGCCCTGCCATCCCAAGGAACCGGGCCGCTGGACAGCCGATCTCCGGTCCTGGCCTGACATTGTCAGGCTAAGAGGATTGAGTGGGACCCTTCCCTGAATGCAGCCGGCTCTATTTAGCAAACCCGCACGTCCACCCCACCCCCTCCTCTTTTTTTTTTTTAAGTGTGCAGACCT